>PVKS010022116.1:0-34208 GCA_004027875.1 Aplodontia rufa | reverse complement strand
CATTATAGAGGTCCTTAATATCCTTTGTAAGATTTATGCCCAAGTATTTTATATTTTTTTTGGAGGAGATGGTGAATGGGACAGATTTCCTGATGTCTTCTTCAGTGGACTTGTTGCTGGAATATAAGAAAACTAATGATTTATTGGTGTTGATCTTATAGCCAGACACTTTGCTGAAATCATTTATAAGCTCTAGAAGTCTTCTGGTAGAGCTTATTGGATCTTCCAGGTATAGGATCAGGTCATCAGCAAATGGATGCAACTTGACTTCCTCTTTTCCTATTCGAATTCCTTTGATTTCCTTCTCTTCACTGATAGTTCTAGGTAGGGTTTCAAGGACTATATTGAATAAGAGTAGTAAAAGTGGACAACCTTGTCTTGATCCTGAGTTCATTGGAAATGCAATGCTTTCAGTCTTTCTCCATTGAGCATAATGTTGGCTATGGGCCTGTCATGAACGGATCTTACATAATTAAATTATTTTTCTCTTGATCCCTATCTTCTCCAGAGTTTTGACGATAAAAGGGTGTTGAATTTTATCAAAGGCCTTTTCTGCATCAATTTAGATGATTATATGATTTTTATTATTAATTCTGTTTAAGTGGTGAATTACATTTATTGATTTGCATATGTTGAACCAGCCCTGTTTTTCTGGAATGAAGCCCACTTGATTAAAATGTCTTATCTTTTTAATGTACTTTCGGATCCATTTAGCTAGAATTATATTAAGTATTTTTGCATCTATATTCATCAGGGAAATTGGTCTGTAGTTTTCTTTTCTTAATATGTCTTTGTTGGGTTTTGGTATCAGTGTTATATTTGCTTCACAAAAAGTGTTTGTGAGTGCTCCAACCATTTCAATTTCATGAAAAAGTTTATAGAGGATCAGTGTTAATTCTTCTTTAAAAATTTGGTAAAATTCTGCCATATATCCATCCAGTCCTGGACTTTTTTTTTTTGAAGGCCTTTGATTGCTGCTTTGATTTTGCTACCTGAAATAGGTTGGTTTAAATTTTCAATGTCCTCCAGTGTTAATATGGGGATATTGTATGTGGCCAAGTTTCTATCCATATCTACCAGATTATCAAATTTGTCAGAGTATAATTTTTCAAAATAGGTTCTGATAATCTTTTGGAATATGGCTGAGTCTGTGTTGATATTTCCATTTTCATCTTTGATTTTGTTGATTTGCTTCAATTCATTCTTCCTTTTGTTGAAGTTGACAAGGGGTCTGTCAATCCTCTTAGTTTTGTTGATAATTTGTACATTTTTTTTCTCAATTTCATTGATTTCAGCTCTGATTTTTGTTATTTCCTGTCTTCTATTAGCTTTGGGATTGGATTGTTCCTCCTTGTGCAGGACTTTGAGTTGGAGCATAAGACTATTTATTTGGGCTCTTTCATTATTTTTGATAAATGTACTCAGTGCTATAAATTTACCTCATAAGAATGCTTTCATACTATCCTAGAGATTTCAAAATGTCATTTCATCATTCTCATTCATTTTCAAGAATTTCTTGATTATTAATCTCATTTCCTCTTTTATCCATTCTTCATTTAAGAGAGTATTATTCAATTTCCAAGTATTTGAGTCATTTATGTTGTTTTTCTTGTTGTTGATTGCTAAGATCATAGCATTGTTGTCTGACAGGATAAATGGGACTATATCAACATTTTTGTGTTTATTAAGGTCAGCTATGTGGACTAGGATATGGTCTATTTCAGAGAAGGATCATCAACTTCTGAGGAAAAAAAAGTGAATTCAGCTGATTTAGGATGGAATATTCTGTAGATGTCTGTTAAGCACAATTGATTGAGTTGTTCAGATTGGAAATGTATTTGTTGAGTTTTTGTTTTGATGATCTGTCTAATGTTAATAATGGTGTATTGAAGTCCCCCAGTATTATTGTGTTGAGATCAATGAGGGATTTAATATCCTTGAGAATTTTTTCCCTATTTTTGGGGGGAGTTGTAATTGGGATAAATGTTAATTATCATTATGTATTCTTTTTTTTTTAAGAGAGAAGAATAGTGTGTGTGTGAGAGAGAGAGACAGAATCAATTTTTTTAATTGAGTTTTTCACATGTCCTTTGCTGCTCTGACACTTAGTTGTGTACATTGGTGCTGGGGTTTGAACCCATGTACATGCCCATGCTGGACAAGCGCCGTAACTGGTGAGACACTGCTCCAGCCCCCTCATTATATATTCTTGATGAATTGTCCCTTTCAGCATGATGTAGTGTCCATCTTTGTCCTTTCTGACTAGTTTTTGATCGAAATTAACTTTATCAGATATTGGGATTGCCACGCCAGCTTGCTTTATTCAACCACAGGCCTGGTAGACATTTTGTAAACCTTTTACCTTCAGGCTTTGTCTATTTTTGAGTGTGAGATGTGTCTCCTGTAGACAACATATTGTTGAATTTTGTTTTTGATCCAGTTACCCAATCTGTGTCTTTTAATTGGGACATATAGTATAGATATGGGAATCTGAGTCTCAAACTTTGTGACTATTGCTGTGTTTTGTGCCATCTTGTGTCTCTTTTGGTGTGTATTGTGGTTATAGACACTCTCTTGTTTAAGGGTATAAGGAATTATTAGCTTGTTCTTCTGAATAAAGAATGTCCTTGAGAATATTCTGTGATGCAGGGTTTGTGTTCATGTATCTTGCTAGCTTGAATTTTTCATTGAAGTATTTAATTTCTCCATCACATTTAAAGCTGAGTTTTGCTGGGTATATTATTTTTGGCTAAAAATTGTTTTCTTTCAAGGTTTAAAAAACATTGTTCCAAGCTCTTCTGGCCTTCATTGTCTAATCTGAAAAATCCACAGTGATCCTAATTGATCTGCCTCTGAATGTGATTTGGGGCTTTTCAATAGCTACTTTTAGAATTCTCTCTTTAATTTCTCTGTTATTCATTATATATATACATATATACACGTATATACATACACGTATATATATTATGTATATACGTGTATATGTGTATATATATATACATATATATGTATATATATAATCTTGGTGAATTTCTCGTTTGATTAGGTCCGTTTGGTGTTTTCATGTGTCTTGAATTTGGTATTCTGAATCAATTCTGATATAAGGAAAATTCTCCTTGGCAATTTCATTTAGAAAGTTCTTAATGCCCCCTGTTTGTTGTTCAATGTGTTCTTCAAGCCCAGTTTCTCTCAAATTATTTCTTCTCATCTCATCAAATATTACTTGGAAGTCCTGGTCTTGTACAAAATGTTTCTTTTCTTGTCTGTCCTCCTTGAACTCAACATTGCTCAGCCTGTCTTCATTATCTGATGTACATTCTTCAAGAGCTGAGGTTCTATTTTCTGATGAGTTTACTCTGGTATTCATATCTTCCAGTGAACATTTGGTTGACAGTATTTTTCAATTCTGATAGCTCTGCTACATCTGTGTTCAGGCTAACTCTTTACAAACATGGTTTTTCATCTCATGAAATTGTTCCCTTATTTCTTTATATAAGTTGTCTCTCAACACTTGAAATTGGTCTCTGATCTTTTTCCTTAATTCTTCTTTCAACTCTGATCTAATTACTAATCATAATGTTGATACATTTTTCTTAGTTTTCATCTAGGTCCTCGACAATGGATTCCTTGGATGTGGAGCTGTGAGGTTGAAGAGGGGAGTTATTTTCCCTTTTTGTCATTTTCAAATACAGGGGTTGTGGCTTCAATACCAACAATGAATATTACTTTTGGAGGTGTTGTTGGAGCTTCTTGTGCCTTTGCTTTGTTGGGATGGGGTGCTATTTGGATAGCACAGATCAATAGTTGCCAGTCCAATCAGTGAAGAATTGTGAGCCTGTAGGTGCATACACCAGACAGTTTCAACTGAAACAGTTATAATGGTGATTAGTACCTATAGGAGCAGCTATCTTCCATGAGATCTCTCACAATATATTAAGATAGCCAGCAAATACCCATTTTCAAGAATGACCTTCTCTTCAGTTAGCAGGGCCTCTGTAAGTGGGGAGAAGGAATGTCTAGAAAGCCAAGCAAGTAGGGTAAGGAGGTAGTGTGGAACTTGTGACTTAGAATAAAGAGCTACAAGGTGATGTAGGCTATTCAATTAAGAATGAGGAAAAGATAGAAATGGGATGTGAGTGGGGTAAAGATTTTGAGTGAGGATGAGAGAGAACAGTATATAGTTTAGGAACTGGCAGAGTACAGGGAAGAAGAGGTTAGTATGAAACATGGTTCTCTTCGACCCAAGAAGACTGAGAGCTAGTTTGCCATCATGAAGAGTTTCCCTGGTCAGACTCCAATGCTATGGATACAACAGTTGAGCTCAAGAAGACACAGTGAGAGTAGAAACCAACCACCCATACGTAAAAACAAAGAAAGAAATATATACCTCCAAGAATACCAATTTCAGTAATAATAGAGATAAAAAGCATTAAAAAATTTAAAAGTTTAAAAATAAGAAACAACAATAACAATAACCACAAAATCAACCAAACAAAAACAACAACAAAAAAAGGAGTTGGGAAGGTTCTGAGTTTTTGCCACGTAGGTCAGCGTGTATCATGGGGGAATGCGTTCATAGATGACATCTAGTTGGAGAATTTTCCCAGTTGAACTTGTTGGAGGAGTTGAAGTTTGGTAATCTCCAGTGGCTGTGGGTTTTCCTTGAAGGTCTTGCAAATTTTTTCTGCTGCAGAGGGGTAGAAGACACTGCCCATTTCTGCTTCCTATGAGAGTAGAATTCAGTGCCACCTGAGACATACTCTTGGGCAGAGTATTTTCTGCCTGACCAAACACCTGACCCTCTTAAGCTGTGGACTCAGGAGCTGTTGGGAGTCTAGAGGGTCAAAGTGGGGATTGGGCCTGATCCATGCCTCCTCTTCCTGGTTCCACATAGAGAAGCCTGCTCTGCACTCCCACAAGGCAGAATTCTCCACTAGACTATTCTGCATGGGCAGCTGGGGCAAAGAGGGGATTGGCCCTGACCCACACCTCTTCTTCCTGGTTCGGCCTGCAGACTGGCTATGTCCCAGTGCAGATATAGAAGAGCATGCACTGAGAAGCCTGCTCTGCACTCCAGCTGGGTAGACTTCTCCTCTAGACTCCTCTGTGCAGGCAGCTGGGGCAAAGTCAAGTATGCTATATTCTTAATTGTCTCCCTACATTCCCCCCATTCTCCCTCCCTCCTCCATCCTCCCACCCCCCACTTTTCTATGGTTTATATTTCTAATCTCATTTAATTCTCACATGATTACTGTGAAATGGGTGTAACAGCTACTCTCTTCCAGAAGTAAAACTATAAAAAGAAAATATGAATATGTGATCCAAGGTCATGTGACTGAAAAATAGCAATAGTGAATTCAAATCCAGGAACATTAGATTCTCTGTTACTGACATGAAATGCTATCCTGTACCTAATCTTGTTGGGCATCAGAACTGTCACAAACATATTTGTTTTTGATTTTGTTTTTTGGTACCATGGATTGAACCCAGGGGAGCTTAAACACTGAATCACAACCCCAGTCCTTTTTATTTTTTATTTTGAAACAGGGTCTCAATAAATTGCTTAGGGCCTTGCTAAGCTGCTGAGGCTGAACTTGAACTTGTGATCCCCCTGCTTTAGCCTCCCAAGTCTCTGGGATTGCATGAATGTGCCACTGCACTGGGCCCGGTGGTAACATTGAGTCTATCAATACATGAACCATCTTATATAACTCAATTTATTACATGTATATTATTGCTTTTCAATAGTGTTTTATACAGTTATGTCAATATCTTGTTATGTTTAGTCCTAGTTATTCTTAAGTTTGGTATTTTGTATTATTTCTAGAAAATTATTTACTCCTACCTTTTCATCTATTCACAATACCCTCTTGTGCTTTTAATATCAGCAGTCTTAGCTCCCTTTTATATTCCTGTTATTGATTATATGTGACTTTATATTTTTTCCTTCCTTTGATCAGCTTTTCAAGGTTTTATTAATTTTATTAGTCTTTTCTATGAATCAACATATAACTTTGTTATTTTATTGTTTTTCTATTTCATTTCTTTCTGCTCTTCATTGTATGTATTTTGCTTTCTTTGAGGAGTTTATTGTACTGATTTTTTCGGCTTTCTTGGAATGGATATCAAGTTCATGGACTTTAGTCTTCTTTTTTAATATATACCTTAAAACATCAAAATACTCAATAAATAAGATTTTAACTACATTTCATTTATGTTTCATTATCACATATTTCAAAATATTTGGAAAGTTACATTGTGATTTTTTCTTTAAGTTATGGGTAATATAAAGGTGTCTTAATTCCCAAACACATGGAAACTATTTCTGGATTTTTTCGTGCCTGGATTACGCTATATTTCTAGGTTATATGATTTCAACACCTTAAAATTTATTGAAAAATAAATAATGTTCTAATTAAAGAACACTATGGGGACTGGAGTGGTTGTTCAGTGGTTACAGTACTTTGTGGCGTGCACAAGTACTCAGTATCATGTACATAACGAAGTGTTGGAGCAGTGAAAGCCACATGAAGAACTAAAAAAAAATTGATTCTGTCTATCACTGTCCCTCTTTAAAAAAAATAAAAGTAAAAGAACATTATGAGAAAATGCATAATAATATTAAGCATAGAAATAATATAGAAATTATACAAGAGTGATACATATTCTATGGATATCTTCTAGCTATCATGTGAGGCAAGGACAAGTTTGAAAGCTACTACTTGACTGCAAGGAAATCTTTCATAGCTGACTATAAGAAAAGAGTGGTGAAATTGATGCTTTCCTTCCTTCTTAGAATTCCTTCCTTCCATGTCCAAGTCATTAACCTGGCATGCATTACATTCAAGCTCTCTCATACAAATTTGTCATATTCAATTTAAAATGAAGAACTGGAAGTCAGAAGTCTTATGTTTTCAATGACTTCACTCATCTGTGGAAGCTGGAGCTAGACTCTGGCCATTGAGAAAGGAGGTCAATTCTCATGTTTTAAATCTGGATAAGGTGTAATATTATACAACCTAAGACATTTGTAGAGATGTATTGGGAAGGAGGTGAAGAAGGGATAAGAGTGGGTAATTTGGTGGGCTCTTGGGGATAAATCTAATATTCAGAATTTATACTTTATACTGTTTCATTAGAAGCTTGTTTGATCAAAAAAATCTGCATAAAATAAAAATATAATAAAAAATAAAATGAAGAACTGTCCTTCCTGAGGAAAATATTCAGTGCCCCATTACCTCCCTAGTTTTTGTTATTCCACTCTGTTGGTGGCAGAAAAATCAGTGGTTTATTTTTCACATTTAGTTGTATTTCAAGAATATCAATTTCTACATTGACTTCCTCACTACAGTTGTATGAAATTTGCTTTGTGAACCCTAATGAATTTTTTAAACAACTGATATTATCAACCATTTTTCTTTTATTCATCTACATCCATAATTTATATGCACCTAATAAATTTTGACAATGCTGCTATATTTTGATCAGTATAAATAAAGTACTCCGACATCCTAAAAAAAGTGTTATCTATGTTATAAAGAAATACTTTTCTAATCATTTTAAGGATAACGTTTAAGTTTAACATTACAAAAAATGTTTTTTGTTATGGGCTTTTCCCCTAACTTATACTTCAGGTTTTAGCATTATAGTTAGTCTCCAACTTACCATCTAATTGTCTGCCATAAGGTAAATTCCCAAATTAAACCTTTAAAATATTCTAGAGCATAGATATTTATTGGAATTTATTCCAAAACATTCAATTCATAATTATAAAATTATCTACCTTTATCAGGATAAATATAGTTATTAATACATTGAGTATAAAAGCAACATTTCACAAAATTTTAAAATTGCTAAAATAATTGACTTTTAGAGTATTTGTCTGCATATGCAATCCCTTTTAAGATCTTTACAGTTGTTCACAGAAATTTTATTTAAGGTTTCTTTTCTTGGTAAATCTTTCTATCGCAAGCATAGGCATTATTTACTGACACTTTGCTAAATTACTACCAAAAATAAGGTTCAAATGTTTTGAAGTTTGTCTTTATCATTTAATAGGCTCCAATTCTTTTTGAAATCTTTACTTACTAAATCTCAATGAAAAAATACATGGTGATGTGTTTGATCCTGATCTTAATTTCAATATTATCTTCTTTACGTACTTTGCTAATGGTATTTTAACATTTCAGTGAAACTCTCAAAACACCATATTTTTGGTGTTAACATCTGTTTAGGAAGAATTTCTGTCTAGTTTTTTTCTCTAGTAAGGGGACTACAAAGCTGGAAAAATTAAGTGCTAAATGATATGTCTCTCCTTCAGTCACCTCTAACTGTTCCTCTTCTAAGTGTTTTTGCCTCGGCTGATTGCTTGGCCAAAAATGTCGGCCTCACATTATCCTGTCCTCCCAGAAACAGTTGATGCCTTTATTAAAACTTAAAATTAGGTATCACAATTTCCAGAGCATTCTCCTACTTTGTACAAACTGAATTACCTGCTGATTATATTTTATTGTCTCTACTTCCTAACCATTTAGTGAGTTGGATTGGGCTAGGTGAAAACTCTCCTTAGGAATCCTTTTTCTCCTCGCCTAGCAGAGTGCCTCATAAATTGAGAATGAGTGAGTGAATGAATGTATAGATGCTGTGTAATTGAGCACACATTAGCATTTTGAAAAATTAGTACTTTGTAGTGTTAATAATCCCAATCATTTAACATTTGATCCACTTAGCTACATGTAATCTCTGACTTTCCACTGAATGATGTTTAATTTTATTGCCATTAATTTTGTATTAGAACTTTCATTTATTATGTTTACATTATTTGTTTCCTTATTCACTTTTGTCCATCACCTTGATTGATGAAGGGAACTTTGACTTTGTTAGAGTCCATAACTATAGTTATTTGTTAGTATAGATGAAATGGGCTTGAGTAGTTTAATTTCCATATGTTAAATACAATATATTTTCTGAAACAGGTTTATAATATTATAAATAGTATCTCCCATGCAGTGGGCTTCCATTAGAGAAGTTAAGAGCCTTTTATATAATGTACTCTCCCCACCTTAACCTGATCAAATTTTCATGAGGGAGAACCTTTATTTACACTGTCTCTCTTTTGAGAGTTATGAACCATTTTCCCTCTCTCTGTCATAATCACACACACATTCACACACACACACACATACACACACACACACAAAGTTGAATGATGTTAGGGCTCCAATTACAATATATCATTACAGTTGAAGTCAATATAGGTAAGAATTGGAAAAAACAGGTTGCATACGCATTTATTTAGATATATTGTGGAATTAATCTTTCTTTTGTTTATAGTTGAGTACTCTTTTCTCCATTTGGCATAGATGAAATGATAAAAAGCAGTGGTGCAAGAAGATGGAGAAGGAAAATCAATTTTAATTTTAAAAGATTAGAGGTACAGTATCGTCAAAATTATCCTGGGAGCCATGGAGATGAGGCACAAAATTTAAATGTTACACAATGACAGTGCGTGTATATAGGGACAGATAGTTTAATTCCAATTGCAGCATTCACCTGTTTGGAATTTGGTCTCCTGAGTTAAGTTTAATACAGTAAGAATTGTAACAATTAGCTGGGGGAAATATTAGATTTCTTCATAATATCTTTCTGTTTGTACTATTTCTTTGTTCTTCAATTATTTATTACCATACAAAGAACTTCCAAAACAAAGAAAATACAAAAGACAGAATGATCATCCTTTTCTCACCTTAGAACATCAGAATTTTCCCATGTTTCCTACCAGTATTGACAAATACACATGTACCTGTGTTACAACTATTAGCACAATATAGATATAATTTTATAGATATTATGGCTTTTGAGATTTAAAATTTACCTTATGTCAATCTTTATGTTTTTCTATATCTAAATATATTTGTATAATATATGTACTTTAATTTCTTTTACAACCACCCCCAAGACAAAGTCACTTTCTTCGTCTCCATTATTCTCTCTTACAAAGAGTGGTACGTAGAAAATTTCATGTGTTTTGTGTTTTCTTCCTTATGATAACACTTTAAGAACAGATCCATGAGAAGAAACTGGAACTAGAAATTAGTTATCCTCATTCTCTGCCTGAATGCTTGTGTCCTTAAAGACTAAAATTAAACTGATATATATAAATAAGGCCATCTGTTTTTAAATTCCTATAGACATTAACTGTATAGACTTTAAATTAATATAAAGTTACATAGAGCATCATATACAATCAGAGGAAGAACATATGATTCTATAGTGGACATTTGAAGGTTCCCACTCATAAAAGCTGCAGCTGTCACTGAGATTGAAATATTTAGAAAAGACCTCTACATTAACCCCTTCAGTACGTATAGTAACACTAGCCCATCACACTGATTACGAGAGATGTCTAGGAAATGGGAGACTTTCAGCAGCTCCCTGAATGTTTGAAAGAGAAAGCCAACTCTGACTGAGTCTGTGGAGTCATCCAATATGTGAATGCAGTGTTGAAGCAAAAGTTAAAAAAAAAAATGCAAATATTTTATGACTCTTTGTATGGATGGAAGTTGGGCAGATAGAAATGACCCCAAAATAGTCCTTGATAAGACATTACAAAGCACCTTTTAGTTAGGTAGGAGGCACAGAAGTTTACTGAAAAGCCACTAAATAGACAGATCAGAGCACTTAAGAGTGCTCATTACTTGTGGCAATGCAAAGGTTATTGAAACTTCTAGATCAGGAGAAACAGCTCTCAGAGAAGAAAATCCTCAGAGACTTACCAGCAAGGTACTGAGAAGGGCCTTAATGTTTAAATTAGGGTTGTTAATTGAAAAATAGAAATCCAGTTAGCTAATTATATCTCATTTTTTAGGACTATAATGTGACTTTTTTTTTTATTTGTTACATATTGAGTTACAATTAAGAGGGAATCATTGTCAAATAATCAAGAAACAAATGTATATTCACAGAACAAGCCAGGGCTGATGTCATTCCATGATTTCCCTCCTTGGGTTCCCCATGGTTCCATTTTTCCCCCTATTAATCACCCATATTAAAAGGACTTCTCATGAAAGTTGAATGTTTCCCTCCGAGTTAATTCCCCCATACTCCCTCCCTCTGGTCTCCTTGATATCCTTCCTATTCTTCCCCACCACCCAGCCCCCAGACACATCTCCCAGCTTCCTGGGACAGATTCCGCTTGTTCATGTAAAAATTCATACAAGTTGAGATTATTATTAGCTAAGCCATCTATCATACTGTATCCAGTGTATTCTAGATTCCACAAATGAGAGAAAATATTTGGCCCTTCAATCTCTGAGTTTTGGATATTTCACTTAACATAATTTTTTCCATCTCCATCCATTTGGCTGCAAATGCCATAATATCTTTTTCTCTAATAGCTGAGTAGTATTCCATTGTATATATGTACCAAAATTTTTGAATCCACTCGTTGAGAGAGGTGCAACTGTGTTGGTTCCACAATCTAACTATAGTAAATTGAGCTGCTATAAACATTGATGTAGCTGTATCTCTATAATATGCTGATTCTAAATTTTTAGTAAAATATCCAGGAGTGGGACAGCTGGGTCATAAGGTTATTCCAGCCCTAACTGAGGAGTCTCCACACTGCTTTCCAGAATGACTGTACCGTTTGCAGTCCCACCAGCAATGTGACAGTGTTCCTCTTTTCACACAGCTCCAGCAACATCTGTCATTGTTCATATTCTACTTTTTGCAACTCTGACAGGAGTGAGGTGGAATCTCAGTGAAGTTTTCATTTGCATTTCTCTTATTGCTAGTGATATACAATATTTTCTCATATATTTATGGGATTTTTGGACTTCCTCCACTGAGAAGTTTTTTTTTAGTTCCATAGCTCATTTATTGATTAGATTATTTGTGATTTTAGTGTTTAGTATTTTAGTCCTATGTATATTCTGGATATTAGCCCTGTGTCCGAGGTGTACCAGGCAAAGATTTTCTCCCATTCTGTGGGATCTCTCTTGACTAAATCTTTAGCTATGCAAAAGCTTTTTAGTTTAATTGCATTCCATTCATTTATTCTTGATGTTACCACTTGCACCATGGGAGTCTTGTTAAAGAAGGCAATGCCAACCCCTATGTCCTGGAGTGTTGATTTGACTTCTTTTTCAAGCAATTATAAAGTTGCCAGTTTAATATCCAGATCTTTGAACCACTTTGATTTAATTTTTGTACAGAGTGAAAGGTAAGGATCCAATTCAGTTGTCTACATATGGCTGTGCAGTTTGTCCAACACCATTTGTTGAACAGGCTATCTTTCTTCCACACTATTCTTTTGCCCCCTTTATCAAATATCAGATAATTAAAAGTATGGGGGGGTTCATCTCAGAAACCTCTGTTCTATTCTATTGGTCTTCAGTTCTGTTTTGATACCAATACCATGCTGTATTTGTTACTATCACCCTATAGTATAGTTTCATTTCAGGAATAGTGATACCACCTGCTTCTTTCTGCTTGCTGAGTAATGTTTTGGCTATTCTGGGTTTTCTGTTTTTCCTACGAACTTGAAGATTGCTTTTTCTATATCTTTGAAAAATTACATTGGTATCTTGATGCATTATTTCTTTATAGGGCTTTGGGTAGAATGGCCATTTTGATTATACTGGTTCTGCCTAGCCATGAACATGGAATGTTTTTCCATCTACTCATATTTTCTTCAAATTCTTTTTTTAAAGTTTGATAGTTTTCATTGTAGAGGTCCTTAATATCCTTTGTAAGATTTATGCCCAAGTATTTTATGTTTTTGGAGGAGATGTTGAATGGGACAGATTTCCTGATTTCTTCTTCAGTGGACTTGTTGCTGGATTATAGGAAAGCTAATGATTAATTAGTGTTGATCTTTTAGCCACTCACTTTGCTGAAATTGCTTATAAGTTCTAAAAGTCTTCTGGTCGAGTTTATTGTGCCTTCTAGGTATAGGATCATGTCATCAGCAAATAGATACAACTTGACTTCCTCTTTTCCTTTTTGGATTCCTTTGATTTCCTTCTCATGACTGATAGCTCTAGGTAGGGTTTCAAGGACTGTATTGAATAAGAGTGGTGAAAGTGAAAAACTTTGTCTTGATCCTAAATTCAGTGGAAATGCTTTCAGTCTTTCTCCATTGAGCATAATGTTGGCTGTAAGTGTCGTAAATGGATCTTCCATAGTTAAATTATCTTCCCTTGATCCCTATCTTCTCCAGGGTTTTCAGCATAAAAG
Organism: Aplodontia rufa; assembly: GCA_004027875.1. Taxonomy (NCBI): domain Eukaryota; kingdom Metazoa; phylum Chordata; class Mammalia; order Rodentia; family Aplodontiidae; genus Aplodontia; species Aplodontia rufa. The sequence continues at coordinate 20,969 of PVKS010022116.1, read as the reverse complement.
GGTGTTGAATTTTATCAAAGGCCTTTTCTGCATAAATTGAGATGATCATATGATTTTTATTTTTACTTTTGTTTAAGTGATGAATTATGTTTATTGATTTGCGCATGTTAAACCAGCCCTATTTTCCTAGAATGAAGTCCACTTGATTATGATGTATTATCTTTTTAATGTACTTTTCGATCTGATTAGCTACAATTTTATTAAGGATTTTTGCATCTATGTTCATCAGGGAAAATAGTGTGTAGCTTTCTTTTCTTTGATGTTTCTTTGTTGGGTTTTGGTATCAGTATTAGCTTAACAAAAAAATGTTTGGGAGTGCTTCAACCCTTTCAATTTCATGGAAAAGTTTATAGAGGATTCATGTTAATTCTTCTGTGAAAATTTAGTAGAATTCTGCCTTGTATCCATCTATATCCATTTTCTTTTTCAGAAGGTCTTTGATTGCTGCTTTGATTTCTCTAGTTAAGATCAGTTGGTTTAGATTTTCATTGTCCTCTGGTGTTAAACGGGAATGTTGTATGTGGCCAAGCATCTATCCATATCTTCCGGATTATTAAACTTGGCAGAGTATAAATTTTCAAAATAAATTCTGATAATCTTCTGAATTTTGGTTGAGTCTTTGGTGATATTTCTGTTTTTGTTTTTGATTTGGCTCATTTGCTTCACTTCATTTTTTTTGGTGAGGTTGGTAAGGGGTCTGTTGATACCATTTTTTTTTTCAAAGAACCAACACTTTGTTTTACTGATAATTTGTATTTTTTGCCCAATTTCATTAATTTTGGCTCTGATTTTAGTTATTTCCTGTCTTCTGTCAGCTTTGGGATTAGATCGTACCTCTTTTTGCAAGTGTTTGAGTTGGAGCATAAGACTATTTATTTGGGCTCTTTCCTGATTTTTGATGTATGCACTCAGTGCTATAAATTTACCTCTTAAGAATTCTTTCATACTGTCCCAGAGAGTTCAATATGTTGTTTCATCATTCTCATTCATTTCCAAGAATTTTTTTTATTTCTGTTCTCTTTACCTCTTTTATCCATTCTTCAATTAAGAGGGTATTATTCAATTTCAAAGATTTGAGTAATTTGTGGTTTTTTTTTTTTTCATATTGTTGATTGCTCAGATCATAGCATTATGGTCTGACAGGATACGTGGGACTATATCAACTTTTTTGTATTTGTTGAGGTTAGCTTGGTGGACGAGGATGTGGTCTATTTTAGAGAAGGTTGTGTGAGTTTCCGAGAAGGTAAATTTAGCCAACTTCAGATGGAATATTCTGTAGATGTCTGTTAAGCCCAATTGATTAATAGAGTTGTTCAGACTGGAGATGTATTTATTGATTTTTTTGTTTTGATAATATGTCTAATGTTGATAATGGTGTACTGAAGTTCCCCAGTATTATTGTGTTGAGATCAATGAGGGGTTTAATGTCCTTAAATATTTTTTCCATATTTTGGGGGTTGTAATTGGGGGCATAAATGTTAATTATTATTTTGTCTTCTTGATTAATTGTCCCTTTTAGTATGATGAAGTGTCCATCTTTGACCTTTCTGACTAGTTTTAGAACAAAATTTATTGTATCATATGTTAAGATCACCATGCTAGCTTGCTGTTTTGAACCACAGGTATAGTAGATATTTTGGCAACCTTTCATCTTCGGTCTTTGTCTATTTTTTTTTTTTTTTTGAGTGGTTTGTTATAAGGTAGTATCATTGTATTTCCTTTTCTTTTTTTTTTAAGGCAGATTTTTTTTTATTTTATTTTTGAGCAACCTTACAAGATTTTAACAAAATAATATAAAATGTGTGTATATTCTGGATATTGCATTTATCCCCAGGAGTGCCCCCCCAATTACCCTCTCTTATCCCTCCCTTCCCCTTCCCACTATAACTCTAAAAAAAGTATTAGAACTTTGTCTATTTTTGAGTGTGAGATGTGTCTCCTGTAGACAGCATACTGTTGGATTTTTTTTTTTTGATCCAGTAAGCCAATCTGTGTCTTTTAATTGGGGCATTAAGACCTTTCACATTCAGAGTTAGAATAGATATAGGAAACTGAGTCCCAAACTTTGTGACTATTGCTGTGTTTTGTGCCATATTGTGTCTCTTTTGGTGTGTATTGTGGTTATAGACACTCTCTTGTTTAAGGGTTTAGGGTACTATTAGCATATTCTTCTGAATGGAGAATGTCCTTGAGCATATTCTGTGATGCAGGGTTTGTGTTTATGTATCTTGCTAGCTTGAATTTATCATTGAAGTATTTAATTTCCCCTTCATATTTAAAGCTGAGTTTTTCAGGGTCTATTATCTTTGGCTGAAAATTAATTTATTTCAAGGTTTGAGAAATGTTGTTCCAAGCTCTTCTGGCCTTCATTGTCTGATCTGAAAAATCCATAGTGATCCAAATTGGTCTGCCTCTGAATGTGATTTGGGGCTTTTCCCTAGCTGCTTTTAAAATTCTTTCTTTAATTTTTCTGTTATTCATTTTATATGTGATAAGTATTCATGAATTTCTCATTTGATTAGGTCTGTTTGGTGTCCTACAAGTATATTGGATTTGGTATTATGGGGCAATTCTGATGTGACGAAAATTTCCTTTATAATTTCACTTAGAAAGTTCTTAATGCCCCTTATCTGCTGTTCGGAGTTTTCCTCAAGCCCAACTACTCTCAGGTTATTTCTCCTCATCTCATCAAATATTTGGAAGTTTTGATCATGTATCATAAGTTTCTTCTGTTGTCTGTCCTTCTTAAAGTCAACATTACTCAGCCTGTCTTCATTATCTTATGTATATTCTTCAAGAGCTGAGGTTCTGTTTTTTGTTGAGTTTACTTTGGTGTTAGTATTTTCCAGTGGAGATGATTTGGTTGACAGTGTTTTTCAATTCTGAGAGCTCTGCTACATCTGTGTTCGGGGTGTCTAACTCTTTATAAATATGATCTTTCATCTCATAGAATTGTTCCTTTATTTCCTTATAAAGGTTCTCTCTCATCACTTGAATCTGGTCTCAGATCTCTTTCCTTAATTCTTCTTTCAACTCTTTGATTGAGTTACTAATCATAATGTTGATACATTTTTCTAAATTTTGATCCAGGACCCTGACCATGGAGTCCTTGGATGGAGTCCTTGGATGGAGAGATGTAAAGTTGGGGGGGGGGATTATTTCCACTTTTCCTCATTTTCAGAAACAGGGGGTGTGTCTTGAAGACTGACAGTGAATATTACTCTTATAGGGGTTATTGGAGCTTCTTATGACTATTTTATTGGGATGGGGTACAATTTGAGAGGCATAGATCAGTAGCTGCCAGTCCAATCAATGAAGAATTGTGAGCCTATAGGTGCATGTACTAGACAGTTTCAACTAAAACTGTTATAATGATGATTAGCACTTATTGGAGCAGTTTTCTTCCATAGGAGGTCTCACAATATATTAAGATGACATTAAGATCATTTTCAAGGACAATCTTTTCTTCATTTAACTGGGGCTCTATAGGTGGGGAGAAGAAATGTCCAGAAAGCCAAGGAAGTGATTTAGGGAGGTAGTGTGGAACTCGTGACTTAGAATAAAGAGCTACAAAATATTAGTGAGGTGTAAATTATTCAATAAAGAGTAAGGAAAAGAAAAAATGGGATGCAAGTGGGATAAAGACTTTGAGTGAGAATGAGAGAAAACAGCATATAGTTTAGGAATTGCCAGAGTACAGGGAAGAAGAGGTTAGTATGGAGCGTATATCTCAAGGAGACTCAAGAGCATATGACTCAAGGAGACTGAGAGCTAATTTGCTATCATGAAGAGTTTCCCTGGTCGGACTCCAATGCTATGGAGACAGCCACAGAGTTTGAGAAGACACAGTGACAGTAGAACCAACCACCATGCATACAAATGAACAAAAAAAAAAAATCCAAGAACACCAAATTCAGTAATAACAATAGAAATAAAAAGAATAAAAAATACAAAAAAAACAAAAAGTTACAGACCACAACAACTTACACAAAACAAAAACAAACAAACAAAAAAAGGGAGTTGGGAGGTTCTGAGTTTTTGCCTCCTAGGTCAGTGTGTACCGTGGGGGAGTATGTTCATATTTGTCATCTAGTTGGAGACTTCCAAGTTTTGCTTCTCTGGGGGAATGAAGCTTGGTAATCTCCAATGGCTGTGGGTTTCACTAGAGGATCTTGCCAATTTTTTCTGCTGTAGAGGAGAAGAAGACACTGCCATTTCCCACTTCCTGAGAGAATAGAGTTCAGTGCCACCTGAGGTACACTCCTGGGCAGATTGTTTTCTGCCTAACCAAACTCCTGTCCCTCTTACGCTGGGGACCCAGGAGCCATTGGGAGTCTAGTAGATCCTAGTGTAGATATATGGGACTCTGATTGATCCAAGGAGAGTGGCCAGCCTGAAGCTAGCTTCCCCAGGAACACTGATGTCCCTCTTTGATGTCTTGTGATCTTCAGTGGCCCCAAGAGATGCTCTGTGGGGTTATCACATTCCCAGCCAGGGAGGACAAGCCTGAAGGAAATATCAGCCTTAACTAGACCAGTATTTAGGTAGTTCTTAATTATAGCCACTAGGGGGCATGGAAGCCCAGTCCCACTGAGGAGCTCAGGTTGAAAGTGAGTCCAGGCTGCTTTTTGTTCAGGAGTTCCTGAGGCTGATGCTAGTCCCTGACTTGTTGGAGAGTTTCAGGCAGCTTGTAGTAACTGTAACCGAGTGGCCCCCTTGGGTAGATATACTCTAGTGAGCTGAGTTCTAATCACAGACTCCTCCAGATCAGGTGTGTAAGAGAGTGGGCAGGTAGCCACCTCTTGAATGTTCCATAAGCAGGAGAGAGGGCCCTGTAGTGGTGGAGCCTGCTCAGTACTCCTACTGGGCCAACTGCTCTGTTAGGCACCTCTGTGGGCAGCTTCCAGACACTGTTCTCACCACAAGCAGTGGATATGTTGGATGAGTGTCTGAAATTAGCCTGCCCAATTCACTGTCTTTTATAAAGCTTGGCTTCTCAGCAGCTATCTGTTCAGCAGGTTGTGTTAGTCTCCTCTCCCTCTCTCCCCCACTCGGGCCCAATGCGAATGTGAACAAAACTGCAGAACTGTTTCATCCCTGCTGGGATGGAGAAAAGAAATTTTTTTTTCTCGTTTTCCACCTGCTTCTCCCAAGTCACTGATCCACCAAACCACTGTTCAAACTAGGATTGATTTTTCATGATGATAGACCCCAAAATGCACCTTGGAATACTGGAGATGATCCAAAGTTTTTCCCATCCAGCCAGGGAGCCAAAAGGAAAGCCACCTCCATTCAGCTCACCATCTTGACCCGCCCTCGACAATTTCTTTAAAAATAGAATATAAGGAAGTTGTTGAGATTTTTAGAAATTTTGATTCAAACATTTATCACCTGAGAAGTCCTCAGATGGCAAGAATTTTTCTCCTGTAGTGAATTTTAGTCCTCTCTGTCTACTTGAAGAGTAGTTTCATCACACTACCTAGAATGGAAGGCAGTTGTATTTTGTTTCCATCTCCATGTTCCTGTTTATGTGTTAGACACCAGCTCCAAACCGGTATCTGTCCAAGCCATTTAATTCCCCAGAAACCCTGTGCTTCCAAATAAATCCTCCTATCCATCAAAAAATTTCAGTTGAGATTCATTATTCTTCACAATGATTAAGTCTTGCTTTCAGGCATGCTAAAGTATTTATGAAGCATATGTGGCACCCTCACCTGGAGATCACTTTCATTTCAAGAGAAAAGTCCTTCCTACTCCCAAAGTTGAATCTCTTTCTGCTATCTGCCAAAGACAAGCCAATAGGGATTGGGGCAGGGACAGGGGAAACACTCTTCATAATGCTCAATGCATCCACATATGAGGGACTTCATGGTTAGGGTTGCTTGTCACAGAATTAGAGGGAAAGGGAACTCCCACAGAAGGCAATTTGTTTAGACAAAGTGATCATCCATACAATGTCCATCACCTCACTCCACCCTGCAGGTGGCAGCAGCATGACTCCCATCTCCTCAACCACAGGCACTTCTGCAATGGTTTGTCAGTGTGCATCCACACTTGACATTGATTGAGGAGGCAGACACTAATAAAAACCGGCAGGTGACGTTTAATTCCTAAAATCAACTACAATGATTGCATTTTTGCCCTTTCACTATCAGAGAGGTCCCATTTTCTTTTTAACTTAATTGCAGATAATACTCTTTTATGGACTTTATATACTAGCTAAGTTGTTTACTTCAATTCTTTATGTCTTTGATTTTGCAAAACCAAAAGCAAATCTTTCAGAAATAAGACTATGACTCTCTTTATTTTGATTTGGTTTGTTGTTATTGTTACATATCATTATCATATTAATGTACTAAGAGTTGAAATGCAAACATTATGAATAATTTTGACATCTTAAAGAAAATAATATATTGATATATAAAACTAGAATGTAAATAACAAGCATGTTTTAATACCAATTTTCTGTTTCACATAAACATTTTAAGTAAAAAATTCTTTTTGTTTTAAGTGATTTTAGCATAGTCAAATAAATTATGATATTTAGGAAAATAATAGGTTTAGCAACACATGGAAGAAAACGTTGATAGTATTAACACAAACTATGACTATTTAGTTTATCAAACTGTGTAGGATCATTTAGCTCTTAGATACTTTATCTGTAAATGTCATCATTTGTTGTACAGTTGTTTGAAGACCTGGTTGGATTTTATGTGCAGTTATATATCTTGAAAAGTCTGTGGCCATTTACTGATATTACTACATAGGAAAGAAATCAAACATGCAATATCTTATTGTTTTACAAGGTGAGACGGTCAGTCCCTCTGCTACGATTTATGATTCCAATTAAAGGTCAGCAAATGACATGTTGGTACCAAAAGAAATACTTCATTTGTCATAAAGAAATAAAGAAATTTGTTTACTGAGTTTTCATTACCATTGAAGGAATGCATGAAAACTTCTTATATTTCTCATCAATTATTATTGCTGATGATATTACTGACTGTTATTTCTGCACCATAACAGGCAAGAGAGTTAGTCTTTCACTGTATTGCAAATAGTACAATACCCCAGAACCCACGTTTTAGCTTTAGCATTGACATTTGGGTGCTATTAAGCAAACCAATTAAATATTCTCTGTAACCTCAAATGCAGTTCTGTCTACTCCCAGGGATGGAGGACAATGGAACCTACTAAATCTTCCAGCATTTAAAATTTTAAGAAAGAATCTTCTAAGCACAAGATGCCATGATTTTTATTGTCATTGTATACATTTTTTAAAGAAGTGTCATGAGATAAGGAAAGAGAGCTATTAACTTTTTTGATTGGGAAGTGAAATTGCATTTTCATTACTGAAAAGCTTTAGATATTCTCTATATGTGAAAAGAAATCGTGGCAATTTACTAAAAAGTATCTGTCTTGATTAAAAGACTATTACTTTATGTGAGGATAACTCTTTTACCCTTTCAGGGGAATAGTTTATCTCTTTAAAAGGATTATTTTTTTCTTGCTAAGAAACTTTTTAAAAATAACCTTTTACCCCCTCATCCATGTACCCTGAAAAAATAGAAATAATCACCTGCTCAATCATCTTTGATTTCTGCATTTATTCTGTCAGAAGAAAGCTTGCATGCTAATTGAAATGATGGCTTTTGTGTTTTCAATAGCTAATCATGTAATTATGTCTTCCTAGACACTGTTGGGTCTATTTGAATAAGGGGGATCATGAGTTCAGCAAGTCCTTAACAGTTTCTCTGGTTAAACTTACAGTAAGATGCAATAAGAGGAAAGGTCATCTCTGGCTCCATAGAAACTAGGCTGAGAATTGCTGCCAAGATTTGCCATGATCTATTCTCCTAGGTGGATCTCCATTCTATTTTATGTACCATATGTCTGAGAGAGAAGGATAAACACAAAAATTTGGGCAATTTTGTGACCTCCAGGACAAATTTGCTTATCACTGGGGAAAATTTTTAAAATTTTTAGAAATGATTTAATTTTGGCTTTTTGTCACAAGTCATCAAGCATTCGACCTATACTATAGAAATACCTGAAACAATGAAATAAATCTCTTGTATTGAATGTAGTTATTTAAGTTAGAGTGCAGCAAATGTAAAGATATTATCTGTTTAAAAATTTTAAAAAATTCATGGAAATTTTAATATATAAAATATAGTACTTCCATTTTTTATTTATGAGAATTCAAATGAAATAAAAAAAATAAAGCAAGGGACTTCTTATTGATGCTACTATTTTTGTTTTTATTCATTCATTCATTTAACTTTTGGCACTTGTAAATTTTCATAAAAATTCTTCCTTTTACTTGACCACCAGTGGTGACACCTAGATTGGTTTTTCTTTTATTTTTTAGTTATGCAAACAATAAATATGATAAATTTTCATTAGCTTCGATTAGATATTCATTAAATGGATAACAAATGATCTTGCCACTCGGCAGCTGAAATTTTGGCCTAGACTCATTGACCAGCTGTATGCTTCCAGACAACAGCTGTACTGGATCTCTGCTCCCAGATTCCTTTTCATACCAAAAGCTTTGCATTGAATGTTACCAATTTGTCAAGGTCTGCATAGTGATCTGAGCATCTTCTTTATACCATGGAGGATGATTTGGAAAATGAGTCCATATATCACACAGTCATAAATATTTTTTTCAGGATATACAATATATTTTTTAAAATGAAACCAAATTCACCCTTAAAAATAGCAAAACAGAAAACTATCTCCAAAACACAAATGACTTTTGAAAAACATTTGCTGTGGTCTTTGTACATAGATTCTGTTATTTAAAAAAACAAAAAAACTTTGTTTAGGTTGCATATGTTGCTCTACTTCATTAATTTTGGTCAGAAAGGTTATTTTATATCTGCCTCCCAAAGGTCTTGCTGATTTCCACCCCATTTTAATTAGGGAAATAAAATGAAGAAAATTAAAACCAAACAGTGATTATACTTTCTTTTCTTTCTTTAACCTTAATTAACATTTTTGTCAATTATAGAAAATGGATTTAAAAAATTAAGACACTTGGGGTTGCTTTTCAAATTGAAAAAAATGTTTGTCACTATTTTATTTTTTTTATTGTTTAATGAAGTGATGAATCAAGTTTTTATGATGGTGCCACACAGGCTGCTCAAATTGTTGGGTAAAGCCAATTAGAAGGAAGGGATGGACATCATTTTACTTAAAAAAGAGAAGTGATTTTATGTTTTCTTAAAGGAAAGCAGAAAAATACTGTAAAATAATGGAGCAAATATTTATTTAAATAGGGGCATTCTTTTTGAGCCTGGGTATTTTGAATTGAAAACGAAGTACTTTACTTGACAGATTGTATCTGTAGTATTTCATATACCAAGGTGACTAGATATTCCTCTGTATTTATTTTCTTAGTCAGTAATCATGCTACATAAAGCACAATTTAATTCATTAATGCATTTAATTATTGCTTTACATATCCCAATAATTATGCCATTGCTGAGAAGACAAAAGTAGTTTGTAGTTGTGTCTTTCACTATTAAATTAGGAAAAGAGATTACAATCTAGGAGTTTCCAACAAAATGACATTAATATGAGAACATGGTGGAAAGCAAAAGAGCTGAGAAGCCAAATAACATTTGATGTTAGATGGATCAATGGAAGCTGAAAGCTACTACACCCATAGGGACCAATAGGAAAAAGTTCTCAGCAAGAGTTTGGGCCCTGGTGGCAGAGAGAATCTCCTGGGCAACAGAGGCAGAGATGCAGCGGTTGCTAGAGATACCTTGCTACCTGAGGCAGAAAAGACAGGGAAATTTGTTGACCTCTGACTGTTCTTGCTTTCCAGTCCTTGCCTATTAGGAAGTCAGTTTGTTGCAAAAAAAAACTAGTTAATGTAGTTCCCTATGATACACAGTGGGAACATCAAGGACAGATCCGAACTAAGACCAAATATGTAAATTATCAGGGAAATCATTATGTCTTTTAAAAGCGTTGTTTATTTTGAAAGGTAGTTTCAATAATGTGTGGTATATGGAACCATATTTAGCAAATATAATGTGATGAATAAAAAATGCAAAAATGGCAAATGTAAGGGTGATATGAAAGTCTATAAAAGACCAACGCCCTGTCGTTGATAGCTCACTCAGTTTCACAGAAGTGGTTGCATCCAATTGACTCTGGAAGATTAGGGAGGATGAAGTTATTTCAAGCTGAAGGGTCAAGAAGGGCAATAAATCAAAAGTGAGAAAATAAAAGTATTCTTTGGGGTTCAGAGAAGATTGAAAATATGGTAGGAAAAGAATTAGCCTTGAGGAATCATTTGTAAGTTTTGAGTTTTATCTAGGAAACAATGACAAGTTTTCAAAAGTTAAAGTAGATGAATGATATGAAGTTTGAATATTGGCAGATTTGACAGTTGGAGTGATGGGGGAATATATGGAGGGAAAACTGTGTTAGCTATTTTTTTCCCTAAAATATCATGAACATAACTTCATTGAATTTCATTAGTTCTAAAAAGCTCATGTACTTTCTATTCACTAAAGCTTATTTTCTGGGAGTGGAAAAAAGGTACATGGGGAAGAATTATTTTATCTCCAGGCTTTTCCTTTAGTGCCTGTCTGTTGGCCATCAATGCTAGAGCATTACTATGCTAATATAAGAAAGTATATATAGAGTTCTACACTGCAGACTTAATAATTAGCTTCACAAACCCAACCCACATGTAAATGTGGAAAGGTTTGAATGTGTGATGTATGTGTTCATGCACAGTAGTGTAAGGAAAAGCAAGAGCAAGAGACTGACTAAACATACCAGAGCAGGTACTGATGCATGAGTTTGCTGAACTTCCTTATCAATTATTAAAACATGAGATAAATTAAGATACATTAATGTCTGATCAATTGAATATTGAGATTTTACATGTATGATGGTGCAGAAATGTTATGCTATAGATAATGTAGCATCTAGATTTTAAGAGCTTATTTCATCTCCTCAAATGGGCTTTAAATTTTCTCAGAATACAGAACTCTCCTAGACAAGAATGACAAAAATTAAATAGACTTTGGCTTATGAAGGCACAATTGGGATTATGGTTACCATAGCAATCTGAACAATGAGTCTACATATAAAATCATTTTTGTAAACAGTTTTTATCCACATCTGGATCATTTAGTATCATGTACATCAAGGTTATTTGCATTATGACAATACAACAGTTACAGCAAAAGTTACCCATTTGTTTTTACTAATGATAAATTTTTTTTTTACATTCACGACTCTGGAATAAAAAGATTGACTGCAGTAAATCTGGGGAAATATATAGTATTATTTTTTCCTTAATCATCATCTTATCTTGATTTTCTAATCTCCTTTCGATAGGAGAGAAGATGTAATCTTTTATAACTCACTTCATCTTAATTTCTTTTCCAGACAAATTTCTACTATATATGTGTTTTAGAAAAAAAAATTGTTTTGCTTTTATTATAAATCATTTCATTTTTATTGTACACAATTCAGACAATCCAAGAGGGTGTATGGAAAATAACACAAAGCACTATTTATCCTATCACCCAGGTAGCATTCTTAAATATAAAGCAAATTTAATGCCAGTTTGTGCATTTCTGTGTTTGTATAGGAAGGTTAAAATGTGAAAACAGTTGTACAAAATTGGAATTATAACACTTATTTTCCTACTTTTTTCAGTTAATGTTATATTATGATCATTTTTCTGTCCTTCGCATTCTTTAAACACTTTATAATTTCCTAAAATCTAATCAACTGGTTAAACCATAAAAAGTTATTAAACAAATTTAAATAATTTGGTTTAACCATTTATCTTGCATGACACATATTTTTGAAAAGTTTTGGGACTATTATACATAGAACCAGAGAAAAATATACTTGTGCACAATCTTTGAGTGCATCCCTTAGATTACCTTCTAAAGAGAATTAAAGTAGGTGCTCCATACCTGCATGCTTTTCATCAGCAGATCCAACCAATCACAAATGAGAAATGCAAGAAAATTGCATTTGTACTGAGCATGTGCATTTTCTTATTCTCCAGTGTTGTGTAACAAATGTTTACATAGTATTTACATTGCATTAGGTATTAGTAATCTAGAAATGACTTAAGCTGTGTAGGAAGATATGCAAAGGTTTATCCATATGCTAGGCTATTTTCTATGAGGAATTTGAACATCTGTGGTTTTTCTTATCCACTAGGGACCTGCAATGAATTTCCTACAAATAACAAGGGAAAAGTGTACTAGGTTATTCAATGTTCTACATTGTTAAGTTATAGTCATTATTCACTTTCTAACTCTCACTGTTACCAGATTTGATTTCAGTTCCTGTGACTTTGTTGGCCAATACTTTCTAAGAACTCAGATATATTTTCAAGCATCGCTGATAGAGGAGGTCAGATCCTTATAACTTGCCCTATTCCAGATAAATTGTCAAAGTGTCTTTCTACTAAAATGAATAGATTTCTTCAGCTTCTAATTAGGCTAGTCTCAGCTATCTCAAGCCAAACATTCCGAGGGTAATTTTTTAAAAGGAATATTCTGAGAAAGGATATCTAGAGACCGTCCGATCTATCTCTAGGCCATTTCCTTTTGACTTTTAGACACCATCTAAATAAATTTTTATTGTTTCTTCCACATCAAGAGGCCCATACAGGAGGCATAGTCTTAGGATCATACAGCTAGCAGGACTAAAGGCAGTGGTCTCAAGATTAATGGGATCCATCCCACTAGAAGGAACTCTAAGAAGTAAGGCATCCAGATTATATTGATAGTCTTTCCCCTTTGTAATATACTCTCCTGTCAGTTTTCTCTGTAAGATAATGATTCCTATACTTCTTCTGGAAAGTGAAAGTACAGTTTTCTCTTTTGTCTTCAATATGAATTCAAACATGGTGAAACAATGTGTTCATAAAATAATTTATTATGAACATGAAGACAGTCACCTAAATTACTGTGTGACCTTTTTGAATCTATGTAGATAATACTACAAAATGATTTGAAATCTATTCAAGTCTGATCTGAAAGTGCAGCAAGAATATATTACTATTAGCTTTGTCTTCATTTACAGATATTTTTGCTATAAAACAAAGCTTTTATTTTTAAAATTCATTTTACCATTTAAGTCAGCTCTTACATCATGAAACTGGAAATCAGACCTCTATTTTTAAAGACTGTCCAATCTCACATTGCTTTCTTAGAAATGAGGTAATATTTTTTATTTAAGCTTTAAATGATTCTTGATGATTATCTCTGCAGTGTGTTGTGTTCTTAAGCCTAGTGTTAGAAGGGAAAACAAAGTGTTAGGTTCATCCAAAAAATGGGTTATTTCTTGAGATATTGAGGACACTTAACAGGGTGGTTATTATTATAACATTTTATACATTTTAAGAAACATTTTAAGCTTGATAACAACAACAAAACCCACCCAACTATTTCCCTGGGGTAATTGTTCTATTTTTATTTCTTTTGGAAGCATACCTAGGTGAAACCTTTCTACCTGTCATAGAATGAAGTTTGTCCTTTAACTTAACAAAGAATGTATTCCTTGCTTTTTGAATCATTTCTGGAAAGAACTTCATTGAAATATCGAGGTTAAAATCCATTCAGTGAAATATGCAGGGATTATGGACACAATGTGATCAATTTTGATAAAGATAGTCCCCTGCAGGCTCAGCCCCACACCATCATTTCTAGATGGAACGATTTCCATCTAGAAAACTTCCCCCAGTCCCTTTCAACTCATTCTCCACCATCAAACACAACTTTGCTTTAATTTCTACCATCTCAGTGTTGTTGTTTTTGTCTGTTGTAAAAAGTCATATAAATGTTGTAAAAAGTCATATATTCTTTTGCATGTAGCGTCTTTCCTTTAACATGTTTTTAGCACAATTACATATTGTATACCATCGCTCAGCTCCTTTTTAAATAAAACACTACATACCACAAGTTGTTTAACTATCTTTCTGCAGATGGAAATGTGGGTTGTTTACAGTTTGGGGCTATTATGAATAAAACTGCTATAAACAGTCTTGCAAAATTCTTTTGTGAACATATGTTTTTCTCTCTTTTGGTTAAAGACCTAGTGGTGGGATAGCTGAGTCACACTCAGCAAATGTGTAACATCATAAGAAAGCACCAGTTACTCAAAATACTGGCATCCTTTTACACTCCCAATAGCAATACAAATACATGCATAGAAACATTATTCAGCTTTTAAAAATAAGACAATGTTGATGTTTAAAATGTGGTGAACCTAGAAGACACACGAAGTGAAATAAGCCAGACACAGAAGGACAAATACGACTTGATCCTGCTTTGATAAAAAATTAAAATAGTCAAATTCATCACATCAGAGAATACAATGATGGTTACCAGGGGCTGGGTGGTGGTGGGTATTCACCAAAAGATACAGTTTCAGTTATGCAAGATAAGTAAGTACTAAAAATGTAACTCCCAGCACAGTTCTGACAGATAATAGTACCGAGCTGTATTAAAATAAGCTGAGAGGCTGGATCTAATTTTAGGTGCTCATATCACAATAATAATACTAAATGAGAGCAGGAAGGCACCTTTCAAGGTGATAGGTATGTTCATAGCACTGATTATAGTGATGATAGTGATGGTCTCACAGGTGTATACTTATCTCCAATCTCAAGCTGTAGACATTAGCTTTGTGCAGTTTTTTTTATATCAATCATACTTAAAGTCATTTTGAAAACAAATAAAAAAGGTTCTCTGCTGCTCCCTCCAAACTATTGCTTCAGAGGCATCCTGCCAAGTTTCCTCCATATTGCTTTTTATTGTGTGTGATTTTTAAAAACTATTTAATGGAAGATATTTTGTTTGTTTGTTTGTTTTAGTACCAGGGATTGAACTCAGGGGTGCTTAACCACTGAGCCACATCCCAGCCCTTTTTTAATATTTCATTTTGACACAGGTCTTGCTGAGTTGCTAAGGCTGGCTATGAACTTGTGATCCTCCTGTCTCAGCCTCCCGAGCTGCTGGGATTATAGGTGTGTGCCGCTGCACCTTGCTGGTGTATTTTACACTATTGTTAAATTTAATGTTCTTTGAGATTTCCTTTTTATTCATAGGTGATTTAATTATGTTGTTTCATTTACAAATATTTAAATCTTTTAATTTTTCATAAGGTGTAGTTTTATTTTATTTTGCAATCTAGCATATAGTCTATTTTGATAGAGTGGCACACACTTATTAGTGTTTTTTTATTGTATATATTTACTAATCTTTTTAGAGGGACTAGTTGTTTTATAAATGCAAAAAGAGGAAGTTAGAATCTATCATTGAGGCATTGCCAAATTTTCATTTTAGCCTGATAATTTTTAATAAATATTGAAACTGTTGTTACAATCTACCTGTTTATGGTTTTGTGTTGTCATGATGAATTCCTCAGTTTATCATTAGTAGATATTTCTCTTATATCTGAGGTTACAATATTGTTTTAAAGTTGACTTTTCCTAATTCTGTTTATTGATTGCATGGTATATATGTTTGTATTCTTTTAGTTTCTGTTCTTCTTGTTTTAAATTTGAGTTGCATTTCTCTAGAAGCATTATTTTAGTGATGTTTGATCCTCTAGTGTGACAATTTTTGGCATTTAATCCATTCCCATTTTATGTAGTTATTTATGTAGTTATAGCTGAGTATTTTACTTCACAGTTTATTGTTTTATATTCTGTCAATGGTTTGTTGCTGTTTATCCTCTCCTGGTTTATATTCAGTGTGTGGAATATCTCTTAATAATGCATTTCATTTCTTGAGTAGTTTTCTAGCCATAGCACTTTGGATTTTATTAGTAGCTGATCCAAGAATTATAACATGTATCCTTATCATTGCATCTTAGCATTAGTATTGAACAATCTCATAGAAAATGTAAGTACAGTAAAACTGTGATAAACCTATTTACCATCATTCCTCATAGAGTGGTCAAATGTTTTAATTCTGCATTTATTATAATCACATCTTAAAGAACTTTATTTTCTTTGCTTTGAAGAATCATTTATCTTTTAAAGAAACTAAGAGAAAAGCAAATACTCCTTTGTCTACCACATAGTCACCATCCACAATCTTCTGTTTCTTCTCATGCATCCAGGTCTCCATCTGAAATACTTCTCATTCTTCTTCATGGGTTTCCTTTAGTGCTTCTGGAATGCAAGTCAGTCTATATGCAATGGAGACCCCACAGTGAATGCTCACAGGGGCTTCAGTTGCACAATCTGCAGAGCTCCCTGATCTAATACCCTGCCTGACCAAAGCTAGCCAAAATAGGGCACCAAATTCCAGGGTCTTTATCTTTAACTCAGTGCTGTGTTCTTGGGCTCTACCTCACTGTACTGCAGTCCAGAAAAGTCTCAGGAAGAAATCCAAGAAAGCTTTGACTTCATTTATTTTGTTATTCTTCAGAATAACCAATCTTCATAGTGATCAATGCCTGAAATATTTGCTTTAAATACTTCATGCAGTTTTTATTGCACTTTACACCAGGAGGGCAGGCCAGGGAGCACCTCCTCTGTTGTGACAGGAGAGGAGAATAAATTTTAATTTTAGTTGGCTGTATTTAATATTTTATTTCTTTTTATGCTTCTGAATAAAATAGCATGCATCTTGGCAAGAGAGGAAAAGTGAGCATTTGACAATTCTTTACAGCCACCATTTGAGGAATAATTTTGTAAATCTCTTAAACAAGCATTATGCATACAAAAATTAATATTCAAGGAATAGCCCAAGAATTGTTTTTAATGTACACTTCTCTCCTACATGTTTATCGCTGCAGTATTGGCCTGCTTGGTATGGAGCAGTTTTCTTTGTAGTTTGTTAGCAATCAGTAGTTAGTATTTGGTAATAGCATTTAAAAACTATAATTAATTACTCTCTTATCTTTTATTTATGAGATAGTATCAAAAAGAAGCAAATCATGCATTGATTTTGGTTGACAGAGTGGTATACACTAGAGCATGTTGACACTATTAGTGTTTTTTTTTTTAAAGTATTCTTTCATTACTTTCAAACACAGAAGGTCCTGTGCTATGAGGAAGGCCAGTCAATTGTGCTGAGCACCCGTTGTATGCAGTCTTTGCTATACCCTAGTCTGATTCACTGAAAAAATATACTTTAAAAAGTATCATTTTAAATTAGCCAGTGTCACTCCAAAATCCCTCTCTTAATTTTAGATATTTAAAGATGAATGGGTTTGCTATATATGCCAAAATGACTCAAAACCATAATCTTCAATTTGAGATTATCATAACAGATTTCCCTTTGATACAGTAGAGTTTCACAGTGTATTTTTTTTAAATGCCTAGTATCAGCAAATAGAAATATACAGTGAATAGTGAAAGGCACACAGGAGAGGACCAAGCACATCTTCTCGCACTGTGTCTCGCACATCTGAGAAAGCTAAGCCATTTTCAGAGCTTGTGTCTCCATCCATTAAATAGCAGAGAACATCATATGTTTTGATAACGTCACAGTACTTTTAGATGATGATAAATATGTAGTGCTCTAGAATCAGGGCATCTGTGGTTGTCACAGAAGACAGACAATAGGATATTTTTTGGGATGTGATGCAGTGTCACCTCTACTAAGTTACCTTGTAAAAGGATTCAGTGCTGTTTTCCATGTTCTTAAAGGGTGGGTACAGTGTCTCTTCTTTAGAGTAGAAAGGAAACAATTGAAAGAAAGAAAGAATGTAAGATGTTGAAAGACAAGTATTTATGTATCCAGGGTAATGTTTTGATTGTGATAGTGAATTTTGAATAAAGGACACTTTTAAGTGAAGTACTCAAATGCATTCCGTATATTTAATTTTTCTATATTAACCTTCAAAACTATTTTCTATATTGTAATGACTTCATTTGAGTGTACAATGTTCATTATTGTATTTGTGTAATATTTCTCAAAAGTGACATAATATTTCTGAACAATGACTCTATTGGAATATTTAAATCTTCCCCAATAAATATTTATAGATAATCTTGCAACCTCAAAATATTTCCCCTTTTACTTTATATGTTGTTTTAAGTTCTTTCTCTTTACACCAGTAAATCTTCCTGCCATGAAAGGCCAAACAAGCAGAATTTCATATCCATTTCTTAAATACTGTTTACTGAAATGTCAATGAAGTGAGAAAGTAAGGCTGTAGAGAAAGTTCCCTCAGCTAAGGTATGATTATTTATCAAATCTAAACCAAACCCCAGGTGGAGTCCAAGTTTATAACTTGGATTTAAATTACATCATGGATTTACTTTTTATCTTTCTGGATCTTTGGAAGTCACATCTCTATCTATGAAGCTTTACTTGCGCAATATATCGTTTATGTCAACATTCATACTTGGCTTACAAGATTGAATAGTACAACAGGGATCTTAAGCAATAAAATCATTTCTCTTCCTGTGGAACACCACTCAGATAGCCTACTTTTCTTGTTTTTAATTTAAAAATCCTAAAACCATCCCACTAAAACAACATTGAATAAAGATAGGCACTCCCATAGAGCAAGAGCTAGGAAACAAAACTCAGTAAGCAAACTGTTTCCTGGATCCTTCATATACTACAATAAAAACACTTAAAGATCCATTCACACATGCAAAATTGGGAACTGCTATCACAGACAAGCAACATCCATCATTCATTTCATAGAAATTCAAAATCTTAGCACCAAAAGGAACTTGTGAATCATCAGAACTGAGTTTCTCCATTTACAGATGAGAAAAACTGAGACCCTGAAATGTGGAGGTTCTGGCTGAACGATGAAGCAAACATAAAATCAAGTCAAAATAGTCGCTAGTCAAGTTGCTCCTCCATCATGTTGCTCCTCTTTGAATGAACTTTGTTGTAAAGTTTCTCATTAAATGTGTAAAATATGTGATTTCTTTCTTGCTATTAATCTGGATAATGGGGTCATAAAATGGTAATTACTCTTCATAGATACGATATTCCTATTTCTGCCATTTTTTGAGACAATTTCTATCAGTTATCTACCAAGTTGACACATGGATAAAATCGTCCCAACAAAAATCAGTCAAACTAGAAATATTTGTTCAAAAGAATGCTCTATTTTAATTCTGGAGTAATTTGGATTATAAATTTAATCACATGGTAATGTGTAAATCAATTCCATTGAATCTCGTTTAATTTTTGATTGTTTATTGTGGTAAAATACACATAATATAAAATTTAGCATCTTAACCATTATTACATGTATATTAAATATATTCATCATGTTGTGCAACTACCATGACATTTAGCTCCATAACTCTTTCCATCTAATAAAACTAAAACTCGTTAACCATTAAACAAAAATACACTCCTTATTACCCTTCCCCACATCCAGCAATCACTAATCTTTGTGTTTTTATGATTTAGACTGATCTACTTCGAATAACTAGAAGTATGCAGTATTTGTCTTTTTGTGACTAGCTTACTTTACTTAGAATGAAGTTCTCAAGGTTCATCCATGTAGCGTGTGTCAGGATTTCCTTCCCTTTTAAGACGCAATCATTTTCTGTTGTATGCACACAATAGATTTCTTACACATTCAGCTATTGATGGATGCTCAAGTTGTTTTGACATTTTAGCTATTATTATGAACATGAGTATGCAAATAAATATTACTCTGAGATTCTTTTTGCAGTACATTTGGGTGTATACCCAGAATAAAATGCTATAACAGGGGCTGGAGTGTGGCTCAGCAGATGGGGAACTTACTTCACCAGCACAGGGACTCAGGTTCGTACTCCAGCACTACATACACAAGGAAGTGTCGGAGCAATGAAAGCCAAATGAAAAACTAGATAAAATTGATTCTCCCTTCCCCCCACCCTCTCTCACTGTCCCTCTCTCTTTTAAAAAAAAATTGCTACAACATATGTAATTCTCTTTTTAGTGTTTGATGAACCATCATACTGTTTGCCCACAATGGCTGTAGTATTTTACATTCCCAGTCATGATACCCAGAGATTCTAATTTCTAGATCCTCACCAATAATTGTTTAATAGTAAATATCTTACGTGTGAGGCAGCATCGCATTGTATTTGTGGTTTGCACTTTCCTAATATGTAATGATATCAAGCATCTTTTCATGTGCTTATTGGCCATTTATGCATCTTCATTGGAGAAGTATTGGTTTAAGTCATTTGCCGCTTTTTTATTGTGGAATTTTAGGAGTTCTTACTATATTCTGGATATCTGATTTACCCCCTATCAGATATTTGAGCTGTAAATATTTTCTCCCATTGTTTGGGCTGCTTTTGTACTCTATTGACAATATATTTTGATGCATAAAATCCTTAATTTTCTGAAGTCTATTTTTTGTTGTTATTGTTGATTGCATTTATAAGTGATACATTGAAGAAATCATCACCAAATCTGATGTCATAAAGCATAGCCATGTGTTTTTCTCTAAGAGTTTTATAGTTTTAATCTTAACCTATACGTTTATTTTGAGTTAATATTTATGTGTGGCATTAGATAAGGGACCAATTTTGTTTTTTGGCATGTGGGTGTTCAGTTTTCCCAACACCATTTGCAGAAAAGACTGTCTCTTTGATTTTGGTTCCCTGGTCAATAATCATTTTACCAAGTATGTTACAGTTTATTTCCAGTCAATTTCACTCTGCTGATCTATGTGTCAGCCTCTATTCCAGTATCATGCTACCTTGATGACTATAGCTTTACAGTAAATTTTGAAATCAGAAAATGTGAATCTTCCAACTTTATTCTTCCTTTTTAAGAGAGTTTTGGCTGTTTGGGGTCCCTTGAAATTCCCTATGAATTTTAGAATGAGATTTTCTATTTCAGCAAAAATATCATTGAGATTTTTATAAGGATTATATTTTTTTCCACATTTATTAGAAGTATATTGCGATACAGGATACAGATGAGGGGGAAACATTGTCAAAACTGTAGCAATCAATGTGTATAAACTTTGATAAC
>PVKS010022115.1:0-34212 GCA_004027875.1 Aplodontia rufa | reverse complement strand
GTAATTTGCTCGATATCATTTCCGTGAACTTTTCTTGTCTTCGCCCCTTTCTTCCAGCTTCTATCTTTTCCACCTATCCTAACGCTAACACTAACTAGTGCTTTCCTGGGGTGTTCTTTTCCCGTGAAGTAACAGATTTCCATTTTCTTCTATAACCTTAAAAAAGCATGTTGAGCAACTTCACATTTGTCAGAGAAATAAATCCTAAATGCTATAAGTGGTCTATAAACATTTTATTTAAGGAACATTTTGAAGAACATCACTACATTTCTTTGAAGCTAATGTTGATTTTAACAGTCCCAAATTGAATTCTCTAGTGTAATTCAAGGTCCCTTGAAATATGTAAAAGGGAGTTCCTCTGTGTATTCCTCTTAGGAATTACAAAAGGCAGTATCGCTTGGAAAGTTATAAGGCATGAACTCATGTTAAACAGCTTGCACATTACCAGGAGATTCCCATAGACGTTACGTGGTCTTAATGTTATCTAAATCAGCTTTAAGTATGGCATTCAGCTGGGCACAGAATCAATGACTATTGAACCAGATGAGAACACAGCTGGAAGGAATGGCAGACAAGGCAGAAAAAAAAATAGACGACAAAATGATCTCAGTTTCAAGGTCTGTCTGAAAAGCTTAAGTAGGACTTAGAGCATCTTACATGTGCTAGTTGATCTGATGTGCTGCATCTGTTACGAGGCCCTGGAGGCTGACTGGCCATTAAATGCAGAATGCTGACTGGGGTAGCAGGTGCTGTGCAGTGGGAAGGTGTGGAGCAAATAAAGCAAGTCTGTGGCATCTACAAGAAATGCCGACCCCAGGAAATCTTAAAAGGTTGAGTGCTGTGGTATTCATGACGTATGTGTGAGAGGTGCGAGGGCAAGTATATTTCTCATGAAAGTACTTCATTTACATGAATATTTTTATTTCTTTAGAATTCCCAGGCTCTACACTATACAGTCATACATTAATACTCAAAGAGAACCACAACCAGCTTTGACAAATTGGCCTTTAAAGCAATTCATTGGCCTAATGTCAATGGGAATGTTGCCTGAGCTACACCCTTTGCTAAAGTAATTTTCGAAACCTACTGCTGTGAGTCGACTATTCTCTTCCCGTCAGTTTTCCTTGACACCCTTTGCCATCTGTATCAAATTGAAGCTTCTTATTAGCACCTTTTCTGATTTCCAGCATTCCACTGATGCATCTCTTTCTTACATCCCTCTTGAAACTCTGATTGCTCTCTGTGCTCTCTTGCCTCTCTTCTGCATATCAACCAGCCATCCTCTCATCCTTCCACCTATCTGCAACCACGTCCTTTAATGCGGCCAAAACACTCTTTTTACTGATGCAATCTCTCAGAGTTCCTCCCGAAGATCTCAAAATGGCTGGTGAGATGCTTATGAAGGGTGATCTTCTAAAGAATTATTGGCATTCTACCGAGGGCAATTCTTCCTCATAAGCTACATATATACCACCAGCTTGGGGATGAAGTCCCCAACACATGAACATTTGCAGGGAACATAAAGCATATTTTAAACCAAAGCATTAATATATTCTGGGCTTTTAGCAATGTATCCTCAGCTAGAAAACTTTTCAAAAGTATCAGTATTAATTTTATTTCAGAGATTTCTTGTTGTGCTTCTACAATTAGAATTAAAGCAGGGAAGAGGGAATAAATAATTCCACACGGCAAGAAGCAGTGGAAACCACACTGTGACACAGACCTACAAAAAGGTCTCTTCCAAGTGACTGTGGAGGCCACATTATTGGACAGAGGCTGTTCTCAATAAAGCACTAGTGGCACTTGTAAATGCTAGGTGCATAAGAAAGAAAAATGAGGCTAAAACCATGAGGACTTTCTAAACTTGACCAGTTTACATGAAAGGAGCAACACCTTAGATACCGCTTGTCCTATAAATGTAGACAGAATATGCAGTTGGAATATTCTTCCACACTACCATGTGTTAAAATATAGTGCCATATCTAACTTCTTGATAGAACATTTTTCCCAAGTAATTTCAAGTTCATAGGTCACAGATTCCAGATATTTGGTTTAGTTTTTTCTCCATCTTTCTTGCTTCACTTGGATTTTGTGCATCTCTGCTATGATTTTTGGCAAAACTAAGTCCTACATGTGTTAATAGCACTTTGCTATGATATCCACATTAAGAACAAGAGACTGACTTGTTTTCTAAATGTGGTAGTACTTTTGGCTTAATGTCTTTGTGTCCTACATATCCACTGTACTTTGTTAAAGGTAAGATTATGAGATTATGGTCAAACTAACAAATCCTCTGAGGTTCGATAGAACCTGAACTCAGCCAAGAAAGAGACTATCCAGGCCATTGCTGCTGAAGGAGTTCCAGCTCACTCAGGTGCCAGAACACCTCTTGCTGAGACAGAGAAGGTTGTGAAATAATGGAGGAATATAGTAGCCATTAAATTAAAGATTTTGAACTGTGATTTCTTTGGATTAATTTAAAAGAGAAAGATAATAATTGCAGACTATAATTCCATTGGACCTCAACTTATTTTGACTTTCACATGCAAGAAGATTTCATTCTCATAGTTTAGTTTCTCCTTAGGGAATTTTCAATAAGAAGGAATTAAATTTTAGTGAAGAATATTTAGTGTTTTGGGGATTTTATTCTCTAAATAAATTTATATGTTTTCAGATATTCAATGTGTCATTTATTTTCACTGCAGAATATCTGGTAAGCTGCATTAGGAAACATGACAGCCATAATTGAGATGGTAAAAAGAATGAGGAATAATTTTCTGGACCTGCTAAAAGTATGGGCTTAGAGATGATTTAATCAATGTACTATGTTTTTTTCACCTATTTTGCAAATTATTCAGGAAAAAAAATCTAAATTTTCCCCACTGGTCCTGAGAAGATACATAAAAAGGAATAATTGCAGAGTGAGGATGATCTTTTCAAAGATAACCTCTATTAGTCAACTTTACATTACTGTAATGAAATACTTGACACAAGCTACTTATAAAGAAAAGGGACTTATTAAGCTCGTGAGGTTTTGCAGTCTCAAAGTCCCAAAGGTACAAGAAGGCTATATGGTGAGGGTCACCTATTAGGTGTATAATCTCATGACATGGATAGTTATCATGGGAGCAAGCAAATGATTACATCTCAAGTCAGGAGCAGAAGTGAGAGAGGGTTGTGGAGTCCCACATCCCTTCTGAGTACACACCTCCAGTGACCTCAGGATCTCCCACTAAGCCCAATCTGTGAAAGGTCCACCCCATTTTCCAGTACTGCCACTAGGAGAGTCAAGTTTCCTACAAATAAACATTTCATAACCAAACCATAGCACTGCACCAGTAGATAGTTGATGAGATTTTTATTCAAATCCATATCTTCATCATAAACATATGGTTATGTATTAGCCTAATAAAAATATCTGGGGAATGATAGGTTTGTGTTTGTGAATGTGTGTGGGGGTGGTTTCCTTCTTTTCTACTCCTTAATGTTAGCTTAATGTGGAGTGGAATAATAATCCTTGTTGAACTGAATCCCTTTATTGTTCCTCTTATATAATATGAACTGTCCAGTTTGGGAGAATTTTGAAGAAGGTTCTTGATTGATATAAGCATAGTTCAGCCTCTTCCCCACCACTTCTTCTTTGGTGCAAAATGCCAGAATGAAATGTGTCATTCTGTCCCACCCATTCATGTTGTAAATTTTATAGGGATGCTCCAATAGGACAGAACTAATGTTTTTAATTTGATACAATGAATAACTAGGAGAACCCTAAATGACTGTTTGAAATTATGTGGAACTCACCTCAGCAAAACTCGAGGTATCTTCACCTCTTACCCTTAGCTATAGGACTGCAGTAGCTCTGTAGCTACACTTAATCCATCCCACTATATCATGAAATGTTTATTCTCCATATTTCCAGCCCATTGGTATTTCCAATGAATCATGGGCTGTTACAACTATCTTTGGTCTCCTATCTGGTGGATACTATTGGTCAAACACTCCTGATTTCTTTAGGTTCAGAAAGC
This sequence comes from Aplodontia rufa, assembly GCA_004027875.1. Taxonomy (NCBI): domain Eukaryota; kingdom Metazoa; phylum Chordata; class Mammalia; order Rodentia; family Aplodontiidae; genus Aplodontia; species Aplodontia rufa. The sequence continues at coordinate 30,187 of PVKS010022115.1, read as the reverse complement.
AGAGACAAGACTCTGGAAAGCAGTGAGCAGTGTGGAGACTCCTCAAAAAATTAGGGCTGGAACCTCCTTATGACCCAGCTATCCCATTCCTGGGTATTTTTCCAAAAGAGTTAGAATCAGCATATTATAGAGATATGGCTTCATCAATGTTTATAGCAGCTCAATTTACTATAGCCAGATTATGGAACCAACCCAGATGCCCCTCACTCAACGAGTGGATTCAAAAATTTTGGTACATATATATAATGGAATACTACTCAGCTATTAGAGAAAATGATTTTATGGCTTTTGCAGCCAAATGAATGGAGATAGAAAAATTATGCCAAGTGAAATATCCCAATCTCAGAGTCTCAGGGGTCGAATGTTTTCTCTCATTTGCAGAAGCTAGAATACAACCTGAAACAGTATGATAGATGGCTGAGCTAATAATAACCTCAACATGTATGAATTTTTACACTAACAGGGGGAAACTTGCCTAGGATGCCTGGAGACATAGGGAGGGGGGAAGGGAGGGAGAAGGGAATTGGAAAGATATCAAGGAGAATGGAGGAAGGGAGTATGGGGGAATCAACTCAGAGGGAAATATCCAACCTCTATGAGAAGTCTATTTAACACAGGGGTTTAATTGGGGGAAAAATGGAACCATGGGGAGCCCAAGAGGTGAAACCATGAAATGGCATCAGCTTTGGCTTACTATGTGAATATACATTTGATCTTGATTGTTTGATAATGATTCCCCCTTAATTGTGAATCCACATTCAAAAACAAACAAACAAACAAAAAAAGCAGAGGCAAGATCTATTTCCCAGGAAGTAGATTTGAGTTCATCATGGCCCTTGCTCAGCCTATCACCCTTCACAGATAAAGACATCTTATAGCTTCTTTGTTCCATATGGAAATGAACCAATACCCTAATCATGATGGCATCTCCATCTCCATTTATATAAAATTTTAGCCTAGAGAAGATTATGGGGAAGATGCCATCTTCAAGTATTTAAAAAAGTTGGTAGACTTCTAGCTCCAAGAAGTTCCAAAAGACAGAAGAATTAATGGGTGGAAACCACAAGCCAGAATACTTTCATTTAATTAAAAATTAACTTTCTAATAATTTCCACTGACCTACCATGACTTGAGCTGCCTCAGTAATAATAGTAAATTTCTTTGGTCACTTCATGGCAATATCATCCAAAGGATTCCCACTCAGCCTATAAAGTCATATCAAATACAGTTACACCATAGAAATTATGAATTTATGATCCTTTCCCCATAAGCAAAACACAAGGAAATCTGAATTCAATTTTTAGGGGAGAAAAAATTTAATATATTTTATCTTTTTATACATTTCCCCTAAATTACAAAGTCAACAGCTGCAAATATATTCTGCTACAAAGCTTTCTGTAAGAAATATCTATATAAGAAAATACATCTCATTAACATTTCCTGTAAATAAATTACTTCAAATAATAATTTTTGAAAGGGTGAACATAAAGGAAATAATACAGAAATCAGATTGTAAATGTAATTGCTATATAGGAAATGTTTGACTGAAATGTTCCATTTTCATGTCACCAAACTTATATACTTGTTGGCACAAACTTTGGCTCTTGGATAAATTAGCTTATAATTTTAGTTTTTGCAGACATGTGCAGAAAACATAAGTTTTCATCATCCTTGTAAATGTGGGAAGCTGAAATTCTAAATAGATATTCAGGCTCAGAATCAATTTCTGCAGGGAGAACTTGAATTTGAGACTGCAGTGGGTTAAGTAAAAGAAAATTAAGGTGTGACTTGCAATCTATTACAGTTTAAAATAACTACAAGATAGTTTTTTTCTTTTTATACCATAGGCATGATATTTAGAACTGAGTTAAATAAAAGTGGTTCCAAAAGATTTAGAACTGTGTTTTCTACAGATTAGCAATATGCAGATTTTTACAAGTTATTACATTTTTAAAACTTCAGTGGCTACAATACCATTTGGCAATAAAAGACTGTTGCAGACAAAGATTGGTGTAGAAAAATCAGATGGCATATGGGTTGGTTAAATGCTAAAGGACAATAGAACCTCACTGCATCGCCTGCCTCAGAAGTCCATTTGTGAGACCTCCTCATAATTAAAATCCCTTTAGTACCTCAAAAATACAAAATAAATATTTTGAGGGTAGGAAGGACAAGTGAACCCACACTGAACTCATCTGCATAGTAGGGATTATAACATCAAATCCCATGGAGAACATTCTATATAGGTTGTGCAGTCTCTGGTTTCAAAGATGAGAAAAAGTCAGCTTGCGCTTCAGATATGTAATCTATATTTCTATGGATTTATGTATTGCCCAAACCTGGACAATTGACAAAATTTCCCCCATTTCTTTGCTGTGCTTCAGTGCGATATAGATGCCACTCAATTCCTTATTATCAGCTTCACCCTATTCTACTGCAGAGCATGTAAAAATGAAATGTATTTATCTATCTAATACTATTAAAATGTAGGGTGTGTCAAAGCTTATGATCTCTCTATTAGCATCACTTCCCACACACTTTGGATGTCTTTAAACTTTTTGCAATCTGTGAAAATTCTTCTCTGTGCATGTATTGCACTAGTCACAATTAATGGATATAGTTTGGAAAACAAAATGTATGCAGGGTAGGGATCATATACAATCAAGAGATAAGTGGTATCATTCCTTGACAAATAAGGAACTGTTTTTTACTGGTTATTTACTTATTAATTATAAGTAAAATTAAATTTTTGAAAAAAGTAAATAAGCAGTTTGAGGAAAAATATGTTTGATTTTTCTAAAGACCTTGATAAAAGACTGGCTATTATTTTGAAATTACTTGGCAAATATTGACTTTTTTTTCTTGTCTACCAAGAAAGACCTTTAACTGAGTAGTCAATATAGAGTACCAAATTAAAAGTGATTCTCTTGAAAATTAACTGTGCTCTGTTTTCTTATCCTTTTTATCAACTTTTTTCCCTATTTTAGAACTTATATATCAATGTATGCTTGGAGTATTTTGTTAAACTAGAATTTTGAATAGAAATATGGATTTTAGGTTATTTTTGTAGACAATCACCAATCTGAAGGAAATCTGTCCTGAACAACCTAAACTCCTGGAAAGTCACATGGAATTCAGTAATTTCCATTGTGTGCTTTTTCTCCTTAATAACAGCATTTTCACAACTGTGTACATTATTTACATAAACAAGTTGCATAATGGAAGCCTGCTGGGTGCACTGAGTTAAACACCCCTTCTAATCCGTTCAGTCCTCCTTTGCTCCCTCTCACTCTGTGGTCTACACTCTTACCACCTTCCTCATCTATGCCACTCTTATGTTTTCCAAATCTTATTTTCCACCATGCCATAATGCGTTAAATACACAAATTCACAGTCTGCTAGTGGTGATTTCCCTCATTGGTGATCAGATTTTCTGACACACGTGGAGTCTGGCTTTGGAAGAGTAGGTAGCATCCTTCCATACTTTGCAAGACAGGCCCTTTGCACAGTCACACCGCTGGAAAATTTCTAGCCCATGGGAGCCCTTCTTGCGCTGTTTGGTACACACTTCCCCCTGATGGAGCACTGGTTTGCAGATTTTGGTCCAGAAGTGACGAGCACAGCAAAACCCTTCAATGCAGTCTGATGATCGCAGGCAGGAGTCTCCTTCATGCCCTGAAGAGAACACAACCGAAAGATGTCACCACGAAACGTTCCACTTGGCAATTAGAAGCACCTAAGTTACTTTTACTTACACCGTCTTCCATGAAGCTACCATTTACACCATGAAGTCTTGGATTCATACCAACTGTCTCTCCCTCTAGTTATGTAAATACATTATTGCCTATTTTCATTATTTGCCATTTTAGAATAAAACTTAATGAATAGTCAGGACTGTGTGCCATCTCCTCTTTTCTTTGTCATGGTCTACTTTTTGAATATTTCTCTGATCAATAACTCGTTTTTCGTGTCACTAAGTGAGTGACAAAAAATAAAATAGAAAATTGATCTCAAATTAACTGGTTTGATGCATTCTTTCTTTTTTTTTTTAAAAGAGAGAAGGACAGTGAGAGAAAGAGATAGAGAGAATCAATTTTTATTGAGTTTTTCACATGGCTTTCGTTGCTCTGACACTTAGTAGTATACATGGGTTGCAGGGTTAGAACCCGTGTACTTGCGCATGCTGGGCAAGCGCTGTAACCGCCGAGCCACGGCTCCAGCCCCGTTTGATGAGATCTTGACAGATCTAAACAAACTTCTGATTTAAGGAGAAGGCTGAAATGTTCAGGGACTCCTAAGACCCACATATCAATTAGAGTATAGCCAGAAAAACAGAAACTCTGAGTGTTCAAAACAGAAGTTATTTTAAGTAGAGAGTTGGTCTTGTAGGTAGAGGCTGTGCCAAGAATTGCCAGAGGATGGTGAGAAGTTGCAAGAAGCCAATAGCTCATTTAAGCTGGACGACCTGCAGGAGCTGGCAGTGTCGGGATCCAGAGCTGGTTTTGCTAGTGAAGACTGGCACCTAACAGGCCCACCTGGCAGGAGCTAAAGCTACAAGGAGACCCGGTCTTGCCAGAATACTACCTGAGGCAGTGAAGTGGGAGATGTGTTGGCTCAAACCAGCCAGAAGCATCTGACAGGGAGCCCAGGCAATGCCATCTACAAGAAGGTGCCACACGGTGGAGCAGAGAAAGGGCAGTTAATCCATCTGAGGAACAGCAGTCTCAGGGGCAACCAAGGACTCCTTACAAGAACATGTGGAAATACGAATCTGGATATTGTATCCAGTGCAAAACAGATTAAGTCAACAAATATCCCCCTCCCACACACATGATGGTTGGATTGATGTGCAATCCATATAAATCAGAGGTTGGCAAACTTTTCTGTAAAGTGCCAGATTGTCAATATGTTAGGATTTTGAAGCCATATGATCTCTGTCACAGCTCCTCGGTTCTGTTGTTGCTTTGCAAAAGAAATCACAGATAAGATTGATATGAACAGATTTATCTGCTTTCCACTAAAACACTATTTACAAAAACAGGCAGTAGTATAGATGGAGCTCACAGGACACAGTTATCTTCATCTGAAGAATCATCTGTTATCCCAGATGTAGGTAATCTCACTGTGAGATTTGGGCAAAACTCACTAGCCATCCAACCTAAGATTTCTATTTGGCATCAGAAAAAATTGCATATGTATTTAAATAAAAATGATTAGTAAATTTCGAGTTACTGTACTGTGAAATACATATCTGTTAGAATAAAGAAGGATACTCATGGGGCTGGAGTAGTGGCCTTTTGGTGACGATGCTTGCCTGGCATGTGCGAATACGCAGGTTTGAACCCCAGCACCATGTACACAATGAAATGTCTGAGCAATGAAGGCCATGTGAAAAACTAAATAAAATTAATTCTCTCTCTTTCTCTCTCTCTCTCTCTCTCACTGTCCCCCTTTCTTAAAAAAATAAAGAAAGAAAAGAAAAGAAAGACTCATGTAATGGTAAATGAATTCGTTGGAAAAGAAACAGGAAATATGAGGGAAAATATAGGACCTCAGGGAGTATAGAAAAAGATAACTGAAGGGAAATTATTGGTCAATATATTTAATAATATTCATGTGATCTCTGAGACAGACTAATGGCTCAGATATTTCTAGGATACTAGCTCTGCAGAACACGAAAATGTAAGATAAAGACTTTTGCATCAAGCCACGGAAATACTGTGTTTTAAAAGTTAACCAGGTTGCAGGATTTCCCAGATCCTTTGGAATACCCATGCTTATTGTAGATGACCAGGAAGGGGGAGATGTATTATTACAAAACTCTTTCATATCCAGGGTATATTTTTCACATAACATTTTGAAAGAGGGGGTACCTCCTTAACAATGATTTTTGAAAGTTTAGTGATTCATGCTTTCAGAATTTTACTATTAAGTGATTAGATCTTAGTAACGTCATGCTTTCCAAATTTACTACTAATGATTAGGTTTCTGAAATGTTTTGGTGTATCATATGGCCATTCAAAATATTACAGTAAACCAACTATTTTGGGTAAGTTGATTTATGAATAGCGTATCATCCAGTTGTTTAGTGAAATAATACTCCTGAATCTGCGAAGGTGAAAAACTGACTCACAAGCTTAGTGATTTAATCATGTGGCAGCAAAAGCTTTCCCATTTGTTTTGCAGAATACTTTAATTCCTTGGTACAGGTGTTTGTATAAAAGATTTCTCCTAAATTTCAAGTAAAAAGGAAGGCCTGCTTAGAAAATGGGCTGATTGATCGGAGGACCGTGATTCTCATATATATTTTCTAATAATGTAAGATTGCTAGAGAAACTCTAGCACCCTCAAAAGTAAGAATAAATTCATTTTAAATCTTGCCATTATTTTTGCCAATGAAATTAAACACCCATATTTTTCTTTCACTTCCTTATGAAACAAGAAAAAGAAAGCACAGAAGGGCAGTTAAACCTACCTTTTACATGTGACATCTTGGTGTGTGGTCTTCCTAGGTTCTGCCACCCCAAGTCATGGTTTGAATAGTGACCATGGCTTCGGTCTCTATGCCGAGTGCCATCCAGAGCTGGGATGTGAGGAGTTAAGATGCTCTCAGTGACCGGGATGCAGATGCCTGGAGATGTGATGCAAACATTTAGAATAGCTCAATTCTGTAAACTGTGGCATTTATCCTAATATGAGGTATGAAGTCATTTATCTGTCAGTCCACTATCTCTTTAATTCATTTATTTACTGAGGTTATGTGTAGCATATCTTGGCCCTAGAGCCAAAAGTATGATTTTAATCTTGTCCCTGTCAAGACCAAGTGTCCTAGGACAAAAACAGAATTAACTTCACTGAGTTCCTGTGAACATATGTGAAATGCTTAGAATAATGATCTAGTAAAGAATTAAATTAATGTTAACTATTGTGCTTTTAAAATCATCTGACCTGATGTCCATCCTCAGGATTCGGGGTTGTTTTTGTTATTATTGCTATTGTTATTAACAACTCATTTTTTGTCTACTTTGTAAACTTCTCTATGATGTGAGCTCTTCCTCCCTCCAACTCCTGTGCAAGGTACTCACAGTATGCCCAGAGGTCAGAGCAGGCACACAATATGAGCCAATATGTTATTTTGTATGCCCCAAAATATGTTTCTAACTACCTTCTGCAATTACTCAGTGCTCTTATCATGTGTTTTCTGTGACTCTTTGTTTCATTATCAACGCTGAGTTGTCTATTTCTAAATTCATTGATGTTGGGTGAATCCAGGCTGGGAGATAGAATCCCGAGCCTGTGTTTGGAGGAGTCAATTACCCCGTCACCATATGAGGGTACCACCTGGTATCTTGAGCATAAGAAGTAAAGCAGACAACGGTATGAAGCAGCAGAAGGACTCACAACCGCGTTACCAAATCACAGCAGGTTCCCTTCTTTAGCTTTTTTTGTTGTTGTTGCATGTATTTGCTTATGTGCTTAGCAGAACAGAATGTCTAGCTACCTTACATGACATTTCATTTTGCAATATCCTAGTGCAGCGTAAAACAAAAAATACAGAAGGGGTCAGAGCCCAGGAAAACTAAGATTTGGAAGGTAATCCAGGTAATCATACACTACCTAAAGAAAAGGTACGCAGGAGTTTGAGTATGAAGTTAGCCTAACTTGCAAGACAGTCTTCTTACATAAAAAATACGGAGGCCCACAGTCAATGAAATCATTTACCGTTATTGCAGCGGGTACCAGGGCAGCACATGCCGTCTCTGTGGCAGCGCTTCTTTTTCCTTCGACATGCCATGCAGGCTGACGATCCTTGGTGAGGACTATGGCAGTATCTCCCAACTTCACATTCCTTATCGCTGCTGCAAGGATAGGCCTGTCGTGGAGTGGAACAACACACACACACAAAAATAAAAAAAAAAAAAATAAATAAATATGAGGTCCTGTTACCCTTATGAGACATCATTGTACCAATCATAATGGAAACTGAATCCTAGTATGACCTTCCTGAAAGGAAATAGACCATTGTAATAATAAGTAGATATCCTCCATACAGACACTTAATCGAAAACTTGATGAATATCATTTGTTGATGGTACCAGAGGTGAAGGTGGCATTATTTAAGTATTCTCAATGACCTAATTTTGGAGTTAGGATATACACTTTGTGTCAATTGGTGGAACCCTAAAGAGTGACTTTGGGGGCTCAGAAACAGTTGTCATTGTTACTAATTAGTACACAGGAACAGTCATCCCAGCCTCTCCGATTTTCATCTGCTAACGGAGGATGGGGAAGGTTAAGTTAAAGAGCAAATGGCTGTGCTAGATGCCAAAACTCATCTTCTGTCCAGCTAGGGAACAAGTTTTTTAAGAGCAACTCCTCACAGTTCATGATTGTGAAAAGCAAGAAGGGGAGGCACTTCCAGAACAGCTTGAGGCAATGAGCTTTGGGGCACAAATAAATCAAGGAGCAGCATCTTCCTGCCGCTACCCAGTAGCTGCAGACTTCTGAGTGACCTGAGAGACGCTTGGCTCCAGCTACTCCAGTGCATTCTCAGAAAGCAGAAAGGCGCATTCCTGACCGCAATAGTCTATGGGTATTACACCTTCAACTCACACAGAAAAGCCATTCTCTGCCAAGTGGTATGTTCTGAAAACTAAACAAGTAGTATCAGATATTATCTCAAATATATGCATATATCTGTGTACATATATACAAATACACATACGCATGTATATATATCCATGTAACTAGAGAGAGAGAGTGTGTTTGTGTGTGTGGTGTGTGTGTACCAGTTATATGCTTCTTGCCTCTTGCAAGTTTTGGGAACATTTAAAATGTCCCTGTTTTCAGAGACTGGGATGTCACACCACACATCGAACTTACTCATATTTTAAGGCATAGAAACTTATTTGCAAGCTTCTTTTTTTTTAATTGATGCACTACAGTTGTACATACTGATGGAATTTGTTGTTACCTATTCATATATGCACTAAATATAACAATATAATTTGGCCAATATCTCTCCCTGCAGTCCCCTTGTCCCTCCTCCTGTCCCCTGGTCCCTTGCTTCTGTTATTTAGCCTTCAAATTATTTATTTATTTATTTTTTACTGTTCCCATTGATGTTGATTTTGTGGGAATTATTTAGTTTCCTAGAGTTGCAAAATATACATTCCCTTGCCCCCTTAACCCTCCCCCTTTTCCACTACCATCCTTCCTCCACTGTCCCCTCTACTTTCTCTGCTCTGCCTTTATTTTTTTTAAAGCGGATTTTGTTTTCTGAATTTTAAAGAAATGCACTATTTTTCATTGAAAAATATATTTTTAAAAAGCTTTATTTTTTAAGCCGACATGGTATCAGCATGAAGCTGAATAAAAGTTGTGTGACTCTCAAATGATCGATGTGGCTGGGTGTCACAAAGTTAGTTTCGATGGCCGAATGCAGCGTGCGTTGCTCATTCTGTTACCCTTCACTTTCTTTCGCACTTTCACTCTCCGTTGCTTCCAGCATCTTTTTGCCCTGCCCATCCTGTGCATCCTGCCCATCCTGTGTTTACATTCATTTACATTCAGACCCCACCTTTTCTACGTAGTTCTGATCATCTTCAGTTAGAAAGAGGAAATATAGATGAAGTTTCTGTGTGAATCTGGGGAAGACAATGCATTCTAGCATCAATATAAGGTCTGGTTAACCCTTGAAAGAATTACACAGAAAAATCACTAACTTCAAACTAAATGAATATTAAAGAATTTCACAGTGGCAATGTGTAATGAATGAATGCATTATATTTGGAGTCTCATTAAGGTATGAGACTCCATCATTAGACTTCAGAGAATCTGAATGAAGTTGAATTCAAGACTGATGGAAACAAATGTCTCCTCCCGTTCTACCTCACTCTTTCCCCCAAGCACTTTACCCCTTTCTATTTAAAACAAGTAATTCAAATTGAAACGCAGTTCACATGTTTCTGATTCATTTACATTTATTTCTCCAAATTGTTTTGCAAGAAACATTTGATGTCTTACAAGTTTCTTTCCTGCCTCAAAAATAGGACATGTTCTTTCAACTGAAATAAACATGTGCCAACTAAAACATCACGTGTTATTTACAACTTGAACAACAAATTTTCAAATGCTTCTGATAATAGAATAATGCTTGGTTCCATCCCCAAACAATAGTCTAAATGGTAGAAAGAAAGTTGCGTTTGCTAAAATTAGCAGTTTGTTTATGCAGAAAACTGGAAGGGGATCGTCTTTTTCACATTTTCAGCTGATGGGAAATGGAAAATACTGGAATGATAAATAATTGATGCAGATGATATTGAAAAACTGGTAGGCACAGTAGTCCTGTATTTGAATGGGATGACAATAAAATTCTCACAGTTTTTAGGAAAGAACAGTATTTTGTCTAAGACAGAAAACATATTAGAGGACAGGTGGTTTTATTATGCTCCAATATATTTTATTGAGAATAAAGTGAAAATTACACAGGCAAAGATAGTATTTAGAAATTCTTTTTAAAAATGGAGTGTTTGGAATATTGTGAGCTTGAACTTGAAACTAAATCCCAGATCATAAATTCTAAAGTTAAATTTTGGAAATTTCAAACATAAATTTTAATACTTTAAATGCAAAGCTATATCATACAGCTTCCAGAATGCTTAGATCTCCAGGCTCCAGTAAACAATCCTCATATATGAATAAAATCAAGAAGGGATAATATAAATGTATAGAAACAAATTTTAGAGAAAGCAAGTGATATTTGAAGGCATGCCTCACTTTCTGAAATCAGTGTCCCCCAGTAAAGATTTACTCAGCCATAAATCCTTTTTTCCCCATAACCATTAGCAAGGAAATAGAATGTGAGAAAATGTGGATCTAACCCATTAATAAAAATTCTCATGTTTTCAGCATAAATGCATTATTTTTCAGTCAAAATTCATGGAATGGCATCAGCCTTGGCTTGCTCTGTCACTAGGCATTTGTTCATGATTGTATGGCAACGATTCCCTCTCAATATAAGAGTATCTTGAACGAATAAAAAAAAGATAAATAATAAAAAAAAAATTTAAACAAGACATTTTCAACCTAAAGAGTATGAGGGCTCATTTTTTTCCCTGCATAATCACTTGAAGTGTCTTGGAATGGTATCACAGTAGAAAAGGGAGCAGGAGACTGGGAGAGGCAGGCACACGGTTAGCAGTAATGATAAGGGTCTCTAAGGAAGTGACCACAGAGGCAATGACAGGACCACTTGGTGGGAACTATATATGTAATAAGTTGCCATTTAGAAATTTTCACATGGAAAATCTTTGTTTTCCTTTACTTTGAGCTATAAAGACTGTCATGTGGTCCCATTTGATGATGATTTTGTGACAAATGAAAAGTGAGCTTGAGCCAGGTGCCATGTGCACACCTCTAATCCCAGGGAGTCTGAGGCAGGAGGATGAGTCTCAGCAAGTAAGTGATACCCTGTTTCAAGATAAAGCAGGTTGGAAATATAGTTCAGGGGTGAAGCACAGAAAAAAAATGAGTTTGAGCATTGTTTCCACTTAACAAAATCAATCATATGTTTATCTGGCATTTGTTTTAAAGGTGAATAAAAAGGCTGATTTTCTTTCTTTTTTTACTTTGTATGAGAATTAATAGTGATATTATAACTCTTTATCTACTTGGACTTTCAGTAAACAGACTAAGCAACTTTTTTTTTTGTCTGAGGATCAGTGATAGTCTGTATGAAAGACTAAAAATCAAGTGAAAAAGTTAGAGACCTTAGTGTGTCTGTCCCTACTAAAAAGTCCCACAATTAAATCAGAAATTCTGTTTTGTGAATAACCAGAAAAACATAGCTTCATACAGAACAATCCACTAACCAGTCTTGGTAACAATGGGAAGAAAATTAATTTAGGACTTATAATAATAGCAGATGATTGGCCATAAATTAAGAATGCATGAAAGCTGTCCATGATTGGACCAAAAAACAAAGAAGTTTGTCCAACTCCCTTCTGGGCTAAAAATAGTGTACTTTCCACAAATAGAAGTGCTAATGATCATTACAACCATGACATGAACTAAAAAAAGAGTAAACACATTGGATACAGCTTGAAAATAAAGTCTATCAGAAATTAGCATTTCTTTTTAGTACAAAGTATTTCTTTTAAGTCCATTTTCTCTGTGCAAGTTTGGAGTCATTATTCAAAATTTTAGCAATGAAGGAAAGAGAGGTTCAGTAGCTTCTGGAAACAAGTAGTGCACTTATTAGCAGAGAACTGAGGTATGCAGAGCCCTGCCCTGGCTTTCAGGCCTCACTGTGAGGTGTCATGACTAAGAGCACTTCACAGTGAGGGCCCAATGGACACAGAGACAAGGTGATGGAGTGCTGACCTACGTGCTCAATTTAGAGATTAGAGAAAGAAGCTTGGCCACATCTTTTTCTAATACCAGCAGCTTGTCCTGCTGCAGCTGCTGGAAAGACAGATTACTGGCGGGAAGTACTGACAGCGCTGTAAACAACATCTTCTCCTTCCCTTTCTTGACAAGTTTCATGTCCATTTCAGCTCAGTTGCAAGTCTGAGTTAAAAACAGATGCTAACCATGCAAAAATGATAATTAAATGATATTCTAATAAGCAATGTAAAATGAAATGTAGTTGTTCCATCTTATTTGAAGTAATTGAGTATTTCCCCAATTATTCTCAAAACTGGAGGCAGAAAGGACCTATTAATTCAAAGCTTACATTTAGGATTCTGTTTATTTTCATTTTTCAGTCACTGCCTGTCCCTCAGAAGATGCAACAATGAAGTAATCTGATTCCAAAGAATAATGAAATGAGAAAATTCTTTCAGGTATCTCGACAGCTCTGACCACTGAATAGACCTTCTGCTCCAACGAAAACCTGTTCAGCTCCTAAGATTTCTAAATAATGATACTGTTCTTGTTTAATAAGAAGGAGGGAAAAAAGAGAGAGAGAGAGAGAGAGGAACATCACACAGTGTTCATGTGGGATGGCCACCCATACAGATTCTTGCAAGGCCCTCCTAGTTTTGTTGTTGTTGTTTTCATCGGGATAATCCTTTGTCCCCGAAAGCACTGTTTGTAACAATCTCTCTCGGAAGTTTGCTGGAGCCAGAAAAAAGTCATCAGTCATCAGTTGGTCAGGCAAAAGAAAAGCCTGCAGGGGACAAACCCAGCTGTGGGAATAAATAACATTTGAGTGGATAGAGAGGTAACCGTGGAGAGCTGAGGTTGTAAACATATTTGGGAGATCTGGGAACCAAGCAAAGTTTGGCAACTGTATTTGGGAAACCAGATCAAGACTGGCTTGCCCCAAATCCTTACAGAAAAAAATTAATTTTGCTTGTTATGTTATTCCATATGATAGATATCTATTTCCACAAACACAGAAAGTACAGTATCCTTAAGGAGGTCATTTTGAAATCAAGCAGTAAAATTGCAACTGTGGAAGGTGCAGGGACCTAGAACTCAGTCTGACCATGTGCAGTGTATCCTGCCTGCCAAAGGCTGTCCATCACATCTCTATATCTACAATTACTTCTCTGAGTTAGAAGGGTTTCAGGATTCATGAACATCGGTCCGGGAAGACTAAGCTATATTAAATCTGAGGGGAAAGGTTCAGATATTTCTCAATGTGCAGGATGTGCAGCTAAAGTTCATGAAGATAGCTGCTTGGGTATTGGTTCAACATTCAGCAAATGTTGATTTAAATTTTAATTACCGAACAACAACTGTGATCCAGAAACTTTCAACAACTAATTCAGAGATCTATACACTTTGCCTTTTATCCCTAAGATAATTTTGAAAAAACATAATCTCACACATTTAACTTCTAAAATTTTCTAGCATGTGTATTTTTGATTTAAAAATCTGATAGCTAGTGTTAACCATTTTATAAGATGAAGTTCATGGTAATTTGATATGATTCAATAAAATACTTTTTTTTAAAGAGAGAAGGACAGTGAGAGAGAGAGACAGACAGGAATCAATGTTTATTGAGTTTTTCAAATGGCTTTTCTTGCTCTGACACATTAATTGTGTACGTGGGTTCTGGGGTTTGAACCCATGTACTTGCGCATGTGGAGCAAGCCACCGCTCCAGCCCAATAAAATATTTTTAATTACCATACTGGCCAAAGTTTACTGATCCTAAAATTAATTACTAGATATATACCTATAAGCATTATCTATTTAAAAAACTAATAGTATGGAAATCATTAAGTTATATTTTGAAATATACATGTTATCACCACTATTCTGGATGCTTGTATCTGGAATGTCTAATGGGGATCAAGCTTCACTTAATAAGGTAAAGATGAGAGAGTTTAAAGCAAATTATTAAGAATGCCATTATTGGGGCTGGAGCAGTGGGTCAGCAGTTTCAGTGCTTGCCTGGCAAGCACAAGGACCCAGGTTCAAACCCCAGCACCACGTACACAACTGACTGTTGGAGCGACAAAAGCCATGTGAAAAACTAAATAAAGTTGTTTCTCTCTTTCTCTGTCTCTCTCACTGTCCCTCTCTCTTTAAAAAAAAAAAAAAAAGAATACCATTATTAAAATCATGCAAAAAGGCTTTTGGATCTCTGGCTAATGCAAAATGTTAAGATTTTGAATGTTAGGATTTTGCCTTTTTTTTTTTTTTTTACCCACAAAATGACAAAGGAATTATCACAAACTGAGGCATATTCTTGGACAATTTTAAGAACAAAGAATCATGGAAGTTCAGAAACTGGAAATTGAATTCATTAAAATAGCTTAGCTGTGCACCCCATGCAAAATTTTTGAGTACGTTTCATACATATTCATTTTAAAGACAGGGTATATACAAAATTGATTTTTGATGCAAATTTCCAAAGCCAAGATTATATCTACTGATACTCCCTGGATTACAAATAATTAGTTACAATGGATTTCTTCCAGTGATCCATTAGCTTCTCTAATATATTCAAGAAAACCTCACTCAAATCTTAAGAAATAATAGTTCTATGAAATAAAATGTCCTCACTAACTTTGATTGCTCCGCCCTGTTCTCGGTATGTCTTTAAGCAGAAAAGCGGTCCTAGGGAGTTTTCTACTCTGGATGTAGACCATATTCTCAACTGTGACGTGCATATTACCATTATTGTTCATGGAGTGAATGGAGACCGCTAACCTTTTCCATATGATAGTAGCACCTAGAGAAATCCAAAGGATGTGGTCTACCTGTCCTCATTATTTTTGTTAATTTGTTAGCCACTCTCCCTAATTTAAAATATATGGAACAAAACACTTCTGTCCCATGTTCAAAAGGCAGCATCTCAAGATTTGCAGCAGTGGTCGGAGCCCTTTATTCATCTATAATTATAAAGTCCTCCATAATTCTGTGACTGCTTAAGTATAATTGTCCCAGCCTAAACAGAGGAAGAAATTGCAAAATTTTAAGATCTCTTCCAAATCTGAGATTGATTGTTTATAATATAAAATTTTCTTTATAGCCTTACAAATTTGTCTAACCTCATGACCTTTCAGAAATATAACATAATAGGACAAATTTTGGAGTCCTATTATGCATGATTTGAATCATGCCTCCCAAACTAATTTGTTTTGTTACCCTTACCTAAGTTACTGAGTCTCAGTTTCATCCTTGGTAAAACGGATATATCATTCTTTTTTTTTAAATTTTATTATTTCTTTACATTTTATCTTTTAAAACCATTAAAATAACAGGAGCACAATATTTTTAAAAAATCAATTATTTTGAAAATCTCACAATGTGAAAGCAACAGTCCCTTGCCAACTATTAGGTTTCTGTCACCCTGGTCCTAAAGGGTAGGCATTGTTTACATTTTTAGGTGATATCACATAAAAAGTAATATGTATATCTTGCTAATTTTGATTCATCAATTTTAGACAGTTCACAGTTGTGGGAGCTGAAGATTCAGTTGGTGCACGTGGATTTAGCTCTCTAATCCCATTTGATACTGTGCCCTTTGAATCCCCACCTCCACCATCTCAACACAAAACCACTCATCCACTATTTACTGATCCATAAACAGTTTACATTATGACTCTAACTTTGGCTTACTGTAAAAATAAGTCATTTACTATAATTGCTTGTCTTTTTTCTTAAAAGCACCATTTCTTCTGGGAGTTACCAATTGCCTTATTTTCCACTTGTTTAATTTTCTTCAATAAATCTTTCCTTAAAATTTTCACACATGAGAAGTGATTATAGCAGCATCACCAGCCCTTAGCTCCACCTGATTACCTGGTCTACCTGGTCTTCCAAGCAGGGCAGAGAAGGATATCAGAAGATTTCATTACACTATTCAAAATGATACACAATATTAAATTTGTGAATTATTTATTTCTGAAATTTTCCAATTAATATTTTCAGACCATGCTTGACCACAGGTGACTGAAACTATGAAAATGAAACTGGACAATAGCTGGATATATCATTCTTAACTTCAGTAATATTTCCATACTTACTTAATCACAAAAACTCCATGGAGTCTCTTTTAAAAATACTTATTCAGAGATTACTCTCCCAGAGATTCTATAGGACTGGATAGGGTCCAGGAATCTGTATTTTAATAAATTCTCTCCTGTTGATTGTACATTAAGGTCAGATAGAGAAACACTGCCTTAAAGCATTGGTTACAAAGATGAATGATGTCTCTTGTGCATGTATCATACAGATGACTGGTCTATATAAGATGTGGACTCAATATCTCTGGATAGACAAGGGTCTAAGGTGGGTCTCGGTTCCCTGACAACAACACAAGTCTCAGTAAGAGACTCCCTGACAACAATTATTTTCAGAGAAGTTCATCTTCACTCCTAGGACTTAGCCACTGGGCTTAGGGGCAGTTTTGAGAATTTCTAAAGCTGTATGAAAAAGTAAAATAACACATAGCAAACACACCAGTGCACTTTGGGAAGAACGCAGTGTGGACTCGGAGCTGTCAACACACCCATTATGGCTGGATTGTTTCCTATCCTCATGTGGTATACACCTGTGTCTTGTTGGCAATGCATAACTTTGCGGTTTTTTATATCTTATATCCTGTGGGTCTTTACAAAACAAATATTTTTTATCCCTATACCAAGTATGATAAATAGATGATGTGTGTTTTTATTATTTTCCATTCTTTGTACATAGCATCAAGTTTCCCTTCTCCAGTGAAAATTACATTTAAATTCAAAAAGTGATATCCAAGTTGATATGAAAGCACACTTTCAAATTTTGCTTAGAAAATAATTTATGACTTCAGAATAGCTCAAGGTTGACAAATATTTCTGTGCCCTGAATGTAAATGCTTGTGTTTAAAATGTTGTATGAGTTTGAATATTTTTTTGCTTGTGATATCATGGAATTGGAAATGAGGATATGAGATTCCTGTGTGTATATGTGTATGTGGGGGTGGGAATAGATGTATAAACATATGCACGTGTGTGTATAAAATTATTAAGTAATCTCAGGAAATATATCCAAGAAATATGTAGCAGATTTTACCTGAAGGAAGAATTACTGAGAACAGAAGGAAGGGGAAATTTTAGTTTATATGTAAGCATTTAAAAATATTTTATAATTGGCACTAGACACATGCATTGCCAAATGAAATTTATACAACTTTTTAAAAGAACTAATATTTCAAGATTCAAAGTAAAATTTCTCATTTGCTGTTAATTTATGCTTTACGTTTTCATATTACAAAAGCTTGGAAGAACTTGGGTTTCTTAGAACAAAGGAAAGAATGGCTTCATGCAAGAGATAACAACCACTCAGAGTGAAGTTCTTGGATCAAGAAAAGAAACCTTCTCATTTGTTTTTATAAATGTCACATTATCAGCAGAATAAGTCTCTCAATAAAACTTAGAAAAAATGTATAGGTAACCACATGTATGCTCACAAATACATCCACACACAATACGTGTTTCAATAATTAACTTGAGTAAGCTAGTGTTTATTGTCTTGGTTGATTTCACTTAATATAGACCATTCAAACTGTAACACTTCTCTAATCTTCTCTTTCATTTTTCTCTAGGAATTAGGCCAGACTAATAGTCTAGTGGCTATTAGCTATGCTTCTATTCTGATTTTGGGAAAACAGTTGGAAGAAACAGATAAAATTTGAAAGATTGCTCTATTTAAGGTTAAAAAGATGAAAAGAACATGGCAAAATGTAATCCGTGGTGTTATTCTACAGTGAAAGGGCTTTTAATTTATATTTAAGAGATAAGCTAAGCTCTAAGTAAATAATTCTCAAAATTATAAAGCATTCCATGGCAGTTTAAAAGGCTTTGTAAACAAGAAGCCAGGCCACGTTTTATCCCCTCAGGTGAGGGGATGGCTTGAGGAAAAGCTGAGTGCAGCCATCACCAAGAGGGTTGCAGCAAGAGATTTACTTCCAGCGATCACCACACAGATTTGAATCAGCTAAGAAAACTTTTGATTAAAAATGTAGGACAAGGAGGTGGTTCAAGGTTCCAACACAGAACCGATCTATTTCTGCCTCTGCCATTTGGAAGAAAATAGACTAAGTCTGTGAAAAGTGTGGAACAGAATTATTACACATCTCTACCTGCGATATGCATGGGTTTTGATGCAAGTCATACCTGCAACAGAATGAAGGACTTTACTGAACTTTGAACAAGCCACTTACCCACTAGTAAGAGAGAAAGGAAGACAGTTACCTCATATGATCTGTAATTTTACCATCCTCATTTTTTTTGCCCTTCCAGCCTGATTCCTTTTCTAGATATCTCAAGTCTATGCCTATATAATCTATAATCAGAGATCTGTGCTCCATGTTCATGTCTTATTCTTATTTGTTTGAAATGTTCATTTGACAAGTCAGACAGACCTCAGATAACAATTTACGCAAGAAGCACTCCAAGCATACTTGCATTGCCAGTCTAATAATTTCTGGGATCCAAAAGCCATGACAAACTGAGATTGAACGAATCTCATGGGTGAAAGCACCCCAATCATGCAGGTGAAAGCATTCCAGTGGAAGAGTGACTTGCCCTCCTGACAGATGAAATTTTACCATAGCTGAGACTACTCATTTATTTCAGACATTTTTAAAATGATTGAATTGAAAAGCTTCAGCTTAGAGAGTATTTTTAGTTTTAGTTTTGCTGATAATAATATGATCACATGTTGTTTATTAAAATAAAATATTTTTCCAAAAAACAGTATCTCAACACACACATGGATTTATTTTTCTGTCTTCTACCCCTCCATGAACCAATTTAAATTCTTACCGTGTGGGAAAACAAAGGAAGGAAAGGTTAACACACAAAGACAACAGAAATTTGTGTCTAGAGAGCAACATGGTATAAAGACATCACTCATTGGCCTTTTTCCTATCAAAGTATTCTATTTAAATGCTTTGCTGGAGGAATGGAAGGGGGGAATGATGGGCCAGATGATGGTGCTTTGGTTTGTGTGACCCTAGTGTTCAAATATCAGTCTCAGAAATGTGGTGCATCTTGTGATGACATACTGAACGTGTTACTAATCCCAAAGAGAGCATATTGAAGATGTTGGTCCCCCACGCCACCCACATCCCAGTCCATCTGCTTTGGTGTGGTGACCGTACATTCCGAATAGTGCAGGAGAGGTCAGAAGTCTTGTTACCAGATGATAAAAAATGAAATCATGTCTCTGAGTTCCAGTCCCTTTCCCTCCATCCCAATGTTTCTTCCTGTCTACACACAGAGTATGCTCCTTTGGGTTTCTGCGGCTTCTCCTGTGGGTCCCTAGGCATTACTAAGAATTCCCAGACAGAATGCATTGGACACTTTTTAACACTTCCATGTCTGGCCTCAGATTCCAGCAGCCTTTGCAGCAAATATGGGGCTTTAAGATGTGATATGGAGGAAGAATGGGAAAAAAAAGTGGAGAGCAGCTAAGAGAGCAATGATCCCCACCAGGGATGGGACAGGCATGTCCCGCCTCAATACAACTTGAGTGCTATTTGGGTTCATAGGAGTCTAGGCAAACAAACAAAATTCATTAGCCAAATGTCTAATCAAAGTTTTAGAAGACGTTGCTAGGGTCATTCTGTAATCCTATACTTTTTTCAAAATATTTCCTCCCTCACATCAAACATTAAAATGTATCTGGAATTGTGTTTAGAATGCTATGTGAAATCTGTCCAGGTTTTTGTGTTTGCTTGTTTTAATCAAAGATGGAAGTTACTTTACAAATAAGATAACCAAAAGGTGTCCTTGTTCTTGGCATGGTATATGATCCCAGTAATTTCTGCCTTTTGCATTATACACTCAAGCTACACAGGGCTGCTTGCGGATCCCTTAGTCATCCACAATCCTTCTTGCCTCTATGCATTTGCAAGCTTTTCCCCTTTGCCAAGAACACCATCCCTCCACCCATTTCATCATCAAAGTATTTCCAACACATCATCCACACATTGTATCAACTGACTTCACTTTTGGGAAATCTTCCAGACTGGTTCCCTAACCTCAGCTGTACTGGCTGTCCCATTCAGCCTGTACCCTGCTGATACCCCATGCTAATCTGTACCAGAATATGGATCATGCCTTATGAAATTCTTCATCTGCCTTCTTCACACTCTTTGAATAAGGACCTCATTTTTTTATCCCTGTATCCCCAAAGGGTACATAATTTCTGGAATAACTTAGCATTACACAATTTTTTTCACCCGTGAATCAATGATTGAGATTTTGTTGCAATAGCAATAGGACATTTGTTGCATGGAATTGACAAAAAAAATAAGCACCAAGCAGGAAATGGCAAAAAGAAAAGCTTGAAAATTAAGAGTGATTCTGTAGGGCACTTTCTCTGTCTCTGTGTGAGATTGATCTTATGATTTATATATGAATGGTAAGAATAGGAAATGGAACTGTGAGTTAATTTTCTCCATCAGTTATGCCTGAGACTCATGAGGGCATGATTATCTAGAATAAGAATATTCAAGTTGTCACACAATGGTTTCTAAATCCAAGATTTTAATGTAGACGTGATTTTAGCCTCTTGGAACTAGGACTATGTAATCTTGAGAATAATAATATCATTCCTGTCCCATAGGTAAGACGATGTACTTATGATGCAACAAAATTATATTTAACATAAAAAGAGTGATTTTGTAGATATTTTTAAGTCATTTTTTAAAAATCAGCTAAGTCCTAAATAAGCCACGAATAACCTGGGACTATATAGAAAAGGGCAGAATCTATATTCAGGAAGAAAGGAAATTACTGTTGGGTAATTATCTGACTAGCAACTTAGCTGCAAGTGTTTCCTGTTAAGCCATCAGAATAAAGTTTTCTGTGCTACTGTCAGTTCCTTACCTTACATTCCTATGCTGTTCTCATGTGTGAACTATGTAAAGTCAAAAACAGGCTCTTTAATTTCTAATATAGATCATCTCTGCCACAGCAATAAAGATCGTCATCTAGAGCAGTAACTGCATCTGCATTTGATCTCTTTCCTAATTGTCTTCTGGAAAGGGTTTAAGCCATTTAGCAAGTAGAAACCATGACAAAGGGTACTTCCTAGACTTTTGAGGACAGGATAGAGCTGATGACACTCCCCTCCTGACTATTTCTTTCTTTTCTTTGCACTTGTCTATAAATACAGTTCTTGCTGATGGATGATATCTGATAGTGTTCTTCTTCCCAGTCAACCCCTGCCCCTAGGAAGAGTTGTTGCAAGAAAACAAGAAGTAACTATCAATGGCTTCCTTTAGACATTCCGGTGGTACATAGACTTAACTTCTTGGTGGTATTAAAGGGATCCAATTTGTCCATGCACCTCCATCACAGCAATATTGTAACCAACACATAATTAAAGGTCATGTTTAAATGCTTGCTTCATGGAATGCCACCACTAAATCATTTATCTGATATGTGTTAATGATCCTAAACTAATGGAGTTAAACAGGATTTTCAGCAACCATATTAAATTAGTTACATCTCATTCAAATGTCAATTTTCAACAAAAATGTAAATAGTGCTTCTAGGTTTTGAACAAAAATCAATTTAAATATTGTCTGCAATTCTTACATACACCTATCTGACTTCCATAATTATGCCCATATTTACTGGAATTTTAGAAATACCCATATGTTTTTCAGGCCCTGTTCATAGGCTTAATAATATATAAAAATTTTACAAAGGAATTCTTTCAGCCAAAGTTGGGTGCAAATATATAGAAATATAATATGAGCCTATTACCTGGGAAACAAGGTAAGAAGTAAGAACACTGCCTCCTAGGTTTAATTTCCTATGTTCCATGTTTGCTACATGCTTGAGTCTAGGCAGGGATGTCACTGTGCATTTGAAAAGGTCAAGACCTTGTAAAACTTCTGTGCAGTCTGGCTGCACAGATACAGGCTAGAGTGATTGGATTCCCTTGCTCTGTAGGAAGAGGAAAGACACAGCCACACCTGGGCACAGCAGGTATCAGACAGGATGGATTATGCTCTGACTATAACATTTCCTGGGTTTAAATTAGATCACCAGAACTTTATTCACACAAACAATTCAAGTTGTTTCCACATTAACATTAGATGAAGTGATTTTTATTACAAAACCCAGCACTAGCCAGACTCCTGTCTCAGGGCAGATCAAAAGCATAACAGTCTGCTCATGGACTGCTTTTCATCTGCCCCCCCTGGAGCACAGCACTGTCTAATACATGCTGATCAAATTCCACCTGGGATTTTATGTAGAATGGTTTGAAAAGAGCCAAGAGTGGGCCCTTGAAATAACACTGCTCATCTCACGGCAATAAGAATTGGAGCTGTACTTTTTTTTATCAATGGCACATTGAAGACCATTTATGACTTATAAACAATGCTTCCAAGAAACCACAGAATGCTTTTCTTATACAGAAACATTTATGAATATCAGCAAATTTGCTAAAAAGTCTATTCCTGCTGTCTGGGGAAACTTCCAATAAGAATTCAGAGATCTTCAAAAAACAGTTTCCCAGAATGAATCGGAGCAGTGAACAGCCCCTTACTAATTACATAATAATAATTAATATTAACTAACATTTGACAGGCAACAGTACAGAGATCTTTTTGTCTTCAAAGTAGTGAACTTCGGTCACAAACTGCCAATACATGTTTGGAGAGTGCTAAGAACTGTATTTAACACCCATGTATCCTGTCCTGTTCATGTCTGTTGTGGGATTCTTCCATGTTTATAAAAACGCACATCCTGTCCCCAGGTCTGGCTGGCTCACTGTTGAGTTCTCAATCAAAGGCAAAATATGTTTCGAGTGATAGAGTGGTATGGTTTTCATTGAGGACAAGTTTAGTTGAAAATAATACAGAAATTGTCTGGGAATTTGGGTGCATAACCTGGGTGTGGTGAGAATGAGTTTTTCATATTTCTCACTAGAGTTCAGCAACTCTACACGTAACCTCAGCCCTGCCGTGGATCCTTCAGCTCACCATCTCACCAGCCAAAAAGACTCCTCCTGCTAATATTAGCCACAGTTGCTGGAGCTTCTCTACAGACTGCACATATTTCCATGAGACCCTGAAAATAACAGGCTCCTGGAAACTACAGATATTTTGCAGATGTGCCTTTTACAGAATGATTTCACAATTTGCCTAGGCATTTTATGTGTCACTTTACAGATGAATATAGAACAACTGCTGATCTTTATTACACATTACACATTTTAATTATTATCAGTTTCCCTTGGTGATTTCCAAACTTGTGAAAATTCAAGAATTCCTTTTACTGAGTCTCTTGTGATATGAAGGAATCACTGTTAATTCTCAGTTTTGATGGTAGTGTTACATCTTTTTCAAGTTGATTTCTTTTTTCAAAGAAACAACTGAAATATTTATAAATGAAAAAAATATGATGGCTAGGCTTTTTGAAAAATTGCTTCCCAGGAAGCAAGAATGAGTTGGAGAATGTGGATGGAGCAAGGTTAGCCACGAGTTAAAAATTGTTGAACCTGCAGGATGGGTTTCTGGGGGATTCACACATATTTTTCCCTCTACTTTTGTGTCTGCTTGAAATTTCCATTTAAAAAAAAAAAAAACTAAAGAAATTCTGCAGTATTGACAGAACTTAACAATTAACCTTTTAGGGCAGCCAACTCTAGCCATGATCTTAAATCATTTGGTTTCTCCACCAATCACAGGCAGCATCCTCAAAATATGGAATCATAATCCCCTCCTGATTCCATTTTGTACTTGGAGAGGCTGAAAATCAATCTCTGGTACGACATCAAGCTGAAAAGACTCTGAGCTTCCATTGGATAGCTCGTAATTCATCATATAGAGCTAGGCACAAGTTAACTGGGCTGAGAAATTGGCGCTCCAGCCTGTGTTCCTCAAATTCCTAATGACCAGGTTCTCCTGGGGGAGCCAAGAAGAAAATATACTCAATCCCAGCCATTGTCATCCATTGACTTTTTAAGAAAGGCCGGTGAAGTCACCTAGGTGGAGGTAAAGGTGCTTAAGACATAGTTGCTGCCCTCAAGACAGGATACAGTATAGGACAGAACCAAGATATTGCTCTTGTGCGCATCAAAACCCAGGTGGTGATGAAACACTCTCAGCCCATCTTTACATGGACTACACAGGAACTCTTTTCTCTTAGGGAAGACAAGGGTAAGAGAAGAATTGCTATGATCAGACAGAGTAAAAATTATCTAAGAACATAGAATGTCTTCACTTTTTAAATTTGTGATATGACCTTGGAATATCTGGGGTGTATATATATAAAGGATGGCTTTTCTCAGCACTGCCCACATTAAACACATCCCTTGCCACCGGTGTTCCCTTCTGCCTACCCCAAAGTTACCCTGTGACAGATGCCTGAAAGCACTATAAAGTGTTTTCTTTGAAATGTAATATTGTTTGGGAACACTTGCTAGATACCTGTCTAATTGAAATGACAGAGCTCTCTGTTTTTTTTTAAGAAAAATAAAAGCAGTGACGTACAGATGCTTTCAGAATAGCCTTCCCATAAATACATCTGTATTCCACCTTTTGACGGGCACATAGCTTTCTGACATATTCTCTCATCCAATTGGGATTGTTAATTGATTAGTTTTTTTAATACACTGGGACAAAATCCATGCAATATGTAATAACTATTTTAAAGTGAGTATTGGCATTTAATAAATCCACACATTCACAGTTATGCAGCCATTACCTGTATTCAGCTTCAAAGCACTCTCATTACTCTAAAATAAACTCCTGCCTGCATTAAGCAGCTTAGGTAGGCATTGCTAACGGACAAGTGCGGAAGCCTCCTGAGAGACTGTTATATGACATGTGGTTGGTAAGTGTGGAGTTGTAAACAACCTGGCTTTCCTAACTCTGAATTTATTACCAGAGTAGCAGTTCTCAAACTTTAGCCTCCACTGGACTCCCCCGGAGGACGTGTCAAACACAGATTGCTGGGTTCCACCTTCCAAGCCTCTGAGTGAGCCTGTAGTGGGACCTGAGAACCTGCCTTTTAATCAATTCCCAAGTAATGCTGGTGGCTGATCCTTGCATCTCAATTTGAAAATTGCTATGCTATACTGAGTAGCCCACTTCCTAGTTTCCTAATTATAGAATTTGTGAAATGAGTCAGGGATGGTGATATAATCAAACAAATCAGGCTTATAGGAGGTGCTTGCTTTCTTTACCACATAGGTTTGTTTATTTTTTCTTTTTTTTGGCTCTATCACCATCAAATAAATAAAAAATGTAAGTGAAAGCACTTAAAAAAATACCAGTAGATTGGAGAGTTATTTCTGGCTGAAGACCAAAGGTCCTTTTCCCTAGCCAGCTGAGTTTCTTACCCTTCTAGCATGTCTGAGGGACCTGTTAAACTGCATTTTTGGGTCGGAACCTGAAGTTGATTTCTGGAATGGATGTGGACACATATCCTGGCCCATGGTAGTGAATTAGTTCACAGAATAGTGAAAGGTAAGAGGTCCTCTTCAGTATTATTTGAAGTGCTTTCAAATATATGGCTGTGAAGCAAACTGTAGGATTCATGCTGTGGACAGAGCTTTGTGAATAAGTGAATCCTCAGGCAAGTCATCAGTCTGGGTCCTGGTCTAATTGCACTGAGGTCCTCCTTGTGCCCTAGTTACACTGCTTGGGGCATCCCCTCTTCTCCTGAATCCCTACGCAAGTTGATGCCAATGCTTGAAGGTTCTCAGGTGTACACTCACGTGTATAGATGAACCTATAAAATAACCAACAGATATTGCAACATCTGCCCACCAGATCTGTGCCTGCCCTCCTGGTCACTCAGCTTGAGATCGGGGAAGGTGGAGCCTGCTGCAGGAGAGGGAACAGTGGAGCTGATGATGTCTTGTTTCTATAGTGCTGGGATCCTTTAATCTTCTCTCTTCCTTTGATGTCTGAGATTTCCTTCTTTAGGCAGTGACACTGGGACTAAATGCAACACCAGGAAACCATTTACCAGTAAAGGGTGTGTGTTACAAACACCTGCGGAGACCATGGTACCAGGTGACTTGAATTACTCACACATTTCTAGGTCTCTGCTCTCTGGATGGGTGGCAATTTTTTTTTTTTATAATGGGTAAAAAGATAATAGCTCTGGTCACACTGCTATGACTTTTATTTACTTTTTGCCCACACATCAGATAAAGGCACAAACCATCAGGGAGAAAACAACCTCTGTTGCAGTTGCTTGCAAACACATAGAATCTTTTTACAAATGGTTTGTGGATTCAAACAAGAGAGAGAACATTTTGTAGTCCAAGTCTCTGTGCGGTGGAAGGCAGAATTTGGGGTTCAGGTTTTGACTGTCAACTAGTATGTGGGTTTTGCACACACCACTTAACATCTGTAGTGAGACCTGGTTTCATCTATAAAGATCAGCTTTAAAAATGTTAGCTCTTTATTTTTGTTTTTGGCAAATGTCTTTTGAAATGGCTAAAAATTACCGTATTCACAGAGTCTATTTCTCATTATCTGCTTTTCATTTGCATTAGAGAAATAATGACATGATCTCCAATTTGTGTTTGTTTCCATCTAATAGAATAAACTGGGCTTTTAGATGAACAAGAAAAAACATCAACACTATTAACATAGTTACACACTATAAAAATTTCTAACAAATATTAATTTTTATTGATTGTTTTCTTTAAAAGGTCTGGCATTACACAACTTTCAAAATCCAATGCCACATTGCAATGTCAAAAACATAAAGGGAACTATGTATGATTTGCAATTAAGAAAAAAATTTCTTATGTGTAGGGATGATATTATAAATGGTATTCTATTCCTTCATCTCAGCAAAAGAAAAGTTTATAATAGCATTTGCTCAAGCCCAAAACCTTGATGCTATTTGAATTTCTCTTTTACACTTCATTTCAAATCCATCAGCAAATCTAGCAAGCTCTGTCTTCAAGGTGTTTTAGAATCCATACTCCTCCCACCATATGCACTGCTTCCACTCCACTCCAACACTTTCATCCTTATCCCTACAAGCCTGCATTCTCCTATAATGTCTTATTCTCCACACAGCAGCCCAAGTGGATCTGTTAAAATGGAAGTCCCATTGCATCCGTGTACTTAGAAACCAGCACTGGCTTTATGTTTCACTCAGCACGAACATCTGAGCCCCTTCTGCTTGATACGGGCTCACCCTAGCATACCTTGCACCTTCCTCCAGCCACAGAAGTCTCCTCACTATATTCCTACACATCAGGCACCCTTGAACTGAGGCCTGAGCACAAGTTGTAGTCTTTGCCTTAAAGGTTTTTCTCCTGAGAACCACAAGACCCTCTCCTTCAGGGATCCATACATATTGCTCCTTAAACTACATTTCCTTTCTCTTGTAAAGAATTCCTGAATTAATTGTTTCCATGAGTTTGAATCATGAGAATTTTGTTAGAAAAAAAAGCAGTATAGGAGCTAGAGTGGTGGCTTAGCAGTTACAGTGCTTGCCTGGCATGTGCAAGGACCCAGGTTCAAACCCCAGCACTACATACACAACTGTCAAAAAAAAAAAAAAAAAAGGATGAAAAAATAAATAAAATTAATTCTCTCTTTTTCTTTTACTCCTTCCCCCTCTCTCTCTTAATAAAAAGAAAAAGTAAAAAGCAGTATATTTATTTCTATCTGCTAGCCACTTTTCTTTCCCTTACAAAAATTCTTTATGAAAAAGAAGTACTAATTATACGTATTCTCTCTCAAAAGAAAAGTTTACACATGCAAGCTTCCTCTTTCTGTCCACTAATCCTTTACATAATGCATTTGGCCTGAAATCTAAGTCTACTAAGGTACAGAAGAAACTCAGCACTCAGACCTAAATATATTTAGCTACCTAAAGGCTAAATCCAAAAGTCTATCCTTGACCGTGTCATTCTCCCCTCTTTCTACAGGAACTGCCTTGTGGACAGCCATCCCCCTCAGCTCCTAGTGAAGGTCATCCAGGTGCCCAACTGTCTTAAGTGAGTCCTCCACATTCTCTCACCTTTCTAACATTAATTCTCAATGGCTGTGGCCTCAGGTTTCCTCTCTTCCTATAGAAACTTTCACTCCAGAATTCCATCCATTTCTCTGGCTTCAAACATCTTAAGCAGAAGGAGCTCTAAACAATAATGTCTAAAACTTTTTCCTTGGGACCCCAGACATTTCCCATTCTCTGTCTAAGGTCTTCTGGATGTCTCCTGATGTCCCAAATGCCATAAGCTTACACTCACACTCATTAAGAGCAGGTCAAAACCACCTCTTTTCATGAAGAATGTTTCCCTCTAACAGTCCTCCAGCAAGAGAAAATTTTGGAAGGTTTGAAAAAGTTCACAAAGAGAACTACAAAGCTCAGGACTAAAAGAGTGGGGACAAGACTGAGGCTGGGGTGGTCAGGGAGGTAAGCATTACTCAGAGTATTCTTAACAGTAAGCATGTTAAGCCTCATTTCTAGTTCTTACTTCTGAATGGTGGGAATCAGGAACTTAATTATTCTTTTACATTTTTTTAGTGTTTTAAGTTTTCTTCAAAAAGTAGGACTCTTAAGAGAAAATTAATTGCTATATCTACCAGTTAGGAAAACATTTGTATTATGTAAAAAAGCAATGTGGTTAATTGCCTTATTTTTTAAATGCCATTACATGCAAACACATATTTGGTTTCGACTGCATGTTTGGTGTGGTGTCTACTAAACACAGCTGAGGAATCCTAGCTTCAGATGTGAGTTTCACAGCTTTTTGACAAAACATGAATCTTAAACATGGTCCTTTTAACATGTGGCTTATCCAGCCTTGGCTCTAGGATTTCTTGATCTCAAGGGGCTTTCATTCAATTTTGAAAATAAATTTCTGAACTCTCTTCTCTATCTAAGGCAAACGTCTAATTCCCTTTCAATTCCTATCCAGTTTTCATGGTTCTTCCTAGTAGATCTATGAGAATAAATCTTGAATTCCTTTTAGTCCAGAGATTTCATTCAACTCTGTGAATTAAACTTTATGGGGAGCTAGGCATGGTTGCACATGCCTGTAATGCTAGCGAATCGGGAGACTGAGGCAGGAGGATCACAAGTTCAAAGTCAGTCTCAGCAACTTGATGAGGCCTTAAGCAATTTATCAAGAAGCTGTCTCAAAATAAAATATAAAAAGGACTAGGGATGTGGCTCAGTGGTTGTGTTCCCCTGGGTTCAATGCCTGATACCTGCTCCCCCAAAAAAATTTATAGGGAAATCTTAAAGCATAAGAAAGTTTCCTCTTAGTTTGGGTCAGTTTGCTTAGAGGAAAAGACTTCTATTTCAGCCATTCTGATATCACCTAATCTGAAAGTAGGTATAGTAGGATTATTTTAACATTAAAATTTGACAACTTAATAAGTCTTCTAAGTTAAAAGATAGAAGGTTAAGAACCATGTTTCATAAGGCCTAACTTTTCATAAATAATCTGACCTTATTCTTTTTAAAAGGATGAGTAAAATTAAAGTCAAAATTCTTTATTTATATTAAGGTTAAGATTTACAATAAGTGCTACTTTAATGTCAATATGTGTTCAGTGATTCCATATAGTAAAAGCAACATCCTCAAGAATGAAAATATCATAAAATCCTTAAAATAAAATGACAGTATGCTTAATTTTACAAATAGAAATACAAAATTATCAGTCAATTAATTCTAGGCAAAGACCTGAATATGTTTAAGATTCAAATACCTTACCACAAACAGTCAAGAACTATA
>PVKS010022114.1:0-34199 GCA_004027875.1 Aplodontia rufa | reverse complement strand
GTTCCAACCCAACCCCAGCACCATGTACTCAGTGAAGTCTCAGACCAACAAAAGCCACGTGAAAAACTAAACAAAATTGATTCTTTCTCTCTCACTGTCCCCCCTCTTTTTCTTTTTTTAAGGGTTAGAGGGGTTTGGGGTTTTTTTTTAAACCCCTTTTAGAGCAGTCAATCCGCATGTACATAAGAGACTACAAACTTTCCATTCATTTTTAACATTTACTGTTTTTGACTTAGCATTTTGGCTCAGATGAGTTTTAAAATAAAGATAGTGACTTGCTTAAAGTGTTGTTTTTTTTTTTATTGATTTGGAGGAAAAAAACAGCTCCTGAGTCAAGAGATAGAGGTTCTCATTTTTATCTGCCTTTTTAAATTTTATTTTATTTTTTTTGGTAATTTTGAGATAGGGCCTCTCTAAGTTGTGAACGCTGACCTTAACCTTGCAGTCCTCCTGCCTCACTTTCCCAAGTCACGGGGATTGTAGGCATGTGTCTCCCCTGCTGGCCTCTGGTGCCGTTTTAGCTGTGTGGTTAAGGTACCGGCACTCTTCTCTGGGTCTAATGTTCCTTATCTGTAAAATGGGGGTGGATGGAACTGAGACTGGTAATTATTCTACGATCCCTACTGAGTCTGTTATTATTGGAGGACCACTCTGGAAGAAGTTATGGCTCTAATGCTCCAATTTTTCATAATCTACTTTTACACAAGAAGAAAATACTTTACACTAACAGAAAGTTTTTGTAATACAGAGAGCTATGCATTCAGACTTGTATCAGATTTCATTCTTTCAGCCAGGATTTTAGCACTGTTCCAGAGAAGGAATACACAGATGAAAACAACCTGTGGGCCTAGCTGCAAGATGCTTGGAGCCTCAGATACATAATTGATACAGCATACAGGATGCCCCAACATAAAGGGGTTTACACGGCATAATGACCTAGCTAGAAAGCTGGGTTTAGAGAGTTGAGGATGAAAGATCTTATTAATAAAAACTCTTGCTGACAATAGAAGGAATTATCATTTATTAGCAGCAGAAACGTTACAGATTGTTTTTACAGCATTGTTCGTTATTATCCCAATGACTGGACACTTCACCCTCTCCCACTCAGCACCTTAGAGAAATGATGCTGAGCATTAACATAACCAACATTAGCAGCTAATCTTGCACCATTCTTAGGTTAACCATTTGAGGATGGCAATATAAAACGTATGTTATTAATAAATTATTGGCACGTTAGACTCTGCCATGTCTGGAAAAATCAAAATCAGTTCAGCTAAACAAGTATTTAGAGTTTCTGCTTTGTGCCAGCAACTGACCTGAATATCGTCCCCGTCCTCTCAGAACCCACTGTCTGATGGAGACAAACTGACACATTAAATTTCGCCCTTTATGATGTATATATAAATGCGTGCATATACGCACATTATATGCAGATATCACCACACATCGCCACACTCTCCTCAAAGTCCTCATCTTAGATGTACTTCTTAAGACTTCCAGAGTAGGTAGGTAGCAGAGGAGATAGAACCCAACCTTCTCTGGTATTCTTTGGGAAACAAGGTTTAATCAGAACTCATGCTCTTTTGTACACTCACAGCAATGCGTTTTTGTTTGTTTTTAAGAGAGGGCCCGAGAGAAAGAGAGAATCAGTTTTATTTAGTTTTTCATGTGGCTTTCATTGCTCCAACGCTTCATTGTGTGCATGTTGCTGGGGTTTGAACTCGTGTCCTTGGGCATTCCAGGCAAGCGCCATAACTGCTGAGCCACCGCTCCAGCCCTACACCAACACATTTTTGACCTCTACGGTGGAAAAATGACTTTCCTCATTTTCTTTATGGAACTTTAGTATCCTAATTGAATAACTGTGTAGGTGTCAGTCACAGCTTGTGGGACACTTAATATGCACTCCTGCCAGTTTTGCTTAGAGACTGAAAGATCAAGAGGTCTGTGTTGATACTTGGACCCTAAGTAGCCAAATAGGGAAGAAGCAGCATCCGTCTGTCTGATGTAAACTTTTCCTTATTTTATTGATGCTAAAGTGAGCATTTAATAATAGCTATTTCTTGGGGCTGGAGCAGTGGCTCAGCCGTTTCAGCGCTTGCCTGGCATGCGTGAATGCTCTGGTTCAAACCCCAGCACCCACATACACAACTAAATGTCAGAGCAACGAAAGCCATGTGAAAAAGTCTATAAAAATTGATTCGCTTTGTCTTTCTCTCTCTCTCTTTTTTCACTGTCCTTCTCTCTTAAAAAAAAAAAAAAAAAATATATATATATATATATATATATATGTATATATATATCTCTCTCTTAAAAATTATAGCTCTTTACTATCAGAAGGGAGTGGGAAATGAATATGAAAGTCAAAAAGTGTCATAAGACAATTTTGTAATGTCTTAAAACATTCATTCCCCAAGACCAGTAGTTCTTAATCTAGAATTCATGGGTGGACCTCAGATGGTCAACACCATTTCCTGCAGTTTGCCTGCCAAACTACTTGTGCATGTGTGCATTCTTCTCGTAGGAACCCTCCGTGGCTTCAGTCAGTTTCTGACTGAGTGAATTCTTTTTACTTAATAAGTTGAACACTGAGTTAAACCAGCTCAACCACCCCCATATGTTTTTTTCTAGGGCTGGGGAGCAGAATACCACCGCCAGGATGTTACTAGCACCCCCTGCTGGATTGAGATACATCTGCACGGTCCACTCCAGTGGCTGGATAAAGTTCTTACCCAAATGGGTTCACCTCATAATCCTATTTCGTCAGTGTCTTAAATGGCCTCAGGCTTCTGCCTCTTGAAAACTATTGAGCCTTGCATGTACTTGAAGGATGGAGGAGTCAGACCCGATGGAGATCTGACAAAGGAGTCTTGACAATACTTGACCTCTGTGACCAACTATTGGATTCAGAAATTTAAAAAACAGCATACTGTTGATATCAAGAACCTGTTTAGTTTACATTGTAACATTCTATTGTAAAATCAACTAAAATGCAGACTTTCAGTGGGACTTTGTGTATAGTTGAAGAAAGATGGCCAAGCCAGGGACAAATTATCTATTAGAAAAATGGTCCTAAGAGATTCTTCTGTGTTTGGCACTTTAGAGTCATTGTTTGGCAGAAGTTTAGCATTAACAGTCTTTCCGAAGTGTGTTTTTATCAGGTTTAGAACCCATGCTGAATCTTCCTTTCATGGGTTTTCATAATATTTTAAAACTATTTGTTTAGTGATGGTTTTTGTTTGTTTGTTTTTAAGTAAAGATTAATCTTTATGATATACATAGTAATCTTTCTAAAATTGTATCCTGACCATACTGCTGTCAGAATAATGTTAGGCATATGCTCTTTGGTAAATATGTATGTACAGAATATTTGGAAGTTAAGAATTGATTAGAATAGTGAATTTAGGAGTATTTGAGCGGGTGGGGGGAAGAGGGACATGACAATTGCAAATGTAGAATATACTGTAAAAATTCAGTTTGTTGCCTTAAACAAACTGGTGTCTGAATTTTGCTGTGTTTCAATTTTTAAAAAATTTTATCCTTTTTTTTTTTTTTTTTGCATTCTTCTATCCATCCTCTCCAAAAAAGCAGTTATGCAGCTGGTTAATTCATATAACTGTGAGAGCAAATGAATAATTCCTGCTATTCTAAAATTGACTGCCTATGTATTTCAATATCAATTGTATGGAGTACTTGAATTTAATAAGCAGTTTTTATGGAGTTTACAGTACAGAAATAGGCTTTAACTTTCAAATGAATTGTTTGCCAAACCTAGTCGCTGTTAAATATTTGGAGGATTTAAAGAACATCCCTGTTTAAATCCATTTCAAACTTTTTTTAATTTTTTTGTACTATGTTTGGTTGTATTTTCTTCTATTAATCTTTTATATTTACTTAACGCTCTCGTACATTAAGTACTTTTATTCCAAAACTAGTGGGTTTTCTCTACTGGAAATTTTAAATAAACCTGTCATTATTGCTTACTTTGATTAAAAAAATTGATGATTTCCTTTCTTTACATATTAGATTTTAAGGCAAGATTTGCTGTTGTTTCAAAAGGTTTTTGTTTTTTTCTCAAATAGTCCTTGACCAATAAAATATACCAACTAAATTACGAATACATAGGGATCAGGTAGAGAGCAAAGTCAGAAAAGAAAGGGCAGGGAGAACTCAAAGAACACAGAGAAAAAACGAGCAGAATATAAGTGCACACATCTATAGGGGAGAAAGCACAGCAGCTGGGATTATTGGCTGATGCCATTCAGGCAACAGAAAGAACCAACTCCCAACCTCAGGCAGAACCAGGGGTGATGGGGAGGCGAGGCCCGACAGCGATGAGAGAAATTATTACTTCTGCAGTTCCCCTGACTGGGGTGACTCCAGCCCCCTTCCAAGGGAATGATTTTGTCCTTGAGGGACTCAGACTGTGAGTCCTTTACATTCTTTCCTGGCCACATAGCTTCCACAGTTTCTCCTTCTCATTTTATGTGTTATTTTACCTCCTGGTACCTGGAGGTGTAGCAGACCTAAAATTTCAAGATTCTTTCTCTTCTCATTTTAACCCCAGCTTAAAAGAAAACAATGCATCCCCTGAGAATGGCAGCATCCCCATGCAATGACCTAGCAAAAAATTCTACTACTTTTTGTCTCCCAAATCACCATGCTACAAGTAGAGAAAGCCCTGGCTGGAAGACCTAGGTTTTCACAGATTCATGCACATCTTTGCCGAGCCAATTTCTGTTTCCTCATTTGTTATGCAGAGCTCATGTAGTTGTGTTCTCATCGCAAAATTGAGGTGAGGATCATTTAGATAAAAATACCTATATGAAAGGGGCTGGAGCCGAGGCTCAGCAGATAAAGCGCATGCCTGGTATGCCTAGGGACCTGAGTTTGAAACCCAGCACCATGTACACAACTAAATGTCGGAGAAACAAAGGTCAGATGTTGATTCTTTCTCGATCTCTTCTCTCTTTAGAAAAATAATAAAATACATATGAAAAATCTAGAAATGTAACCGCCAAGCTGGGCATGGTGGCACACACCTATAATCCCAGCACCTTGGGAGCTGAGACAGGAGGATCAAAAGTTCAAGCTAGCCTGGGCAATTTCGTGAGATCATGTCTCAAGAAATAAAAAGGACTGGGGTTGTACCCTCAGTGATAGAGGACCAGCGGGTTCAGTCCCCTGGCACCAAAAAAAAAAAAAATAATAATAATAATAATAATAATTGGAGAGCCCTGGAACTAGTCCATCCATACAAAACACTTAGAACCCTTCGGTAAATGATGATATGGGTAATTAAATCTGGTGAGACAACGCAGAGAAGTTTGATTCAAAAGACAGTGTTGAAAGCCTGCTGACTTTTAAAGTATTTAGTAAACAGTGGGAATAAATCCTGTCCTCCAGGAACTTAAAAAAGGAAGAAAATGTGCTGCAGGCACTGAGGGAGGATTTCCAAGAACTGTCTCTCACCCTCCGAGAACACATGAGATTCTACTGCCCGACTGCTGTGCTAACTTTCTGCTACTGTAACAAATCACTGAGGGGGGTCACCTTATAAAGAGGGAAGGTGTATTTTGGCTCATGATTTTGGAGGTGCAGTCCAGGATCAAGCAGACCCACAGCTTTGGGGTCCCCATTGGGATGACTTTGGCAATCAGGGCAGGTGCACAAGGTGCAGCAAAACTGCTCACCAGGCAGCAAAGGGGAAGTGGAAGAGATAAGTGTCCCATTGTCCTGTACACTCTCAGTGACAAAGACTCCCAGGAGACACCACCCCTCAAAGATACCAGCACCACCCAGGGGACCAAGCTTATCACAATGTGCTGCTAGGGGGACGATTAAGATCCAAACTAGCAATTCCTATGCCATCTTTTTAAAAATAAACGAGTTCAAAAGCTGAATAATTTGTCCAAACTCACATAGTGTGGGAATCAGAATTTCAGTTAGGGTCTGAATTTAAAATGTAGGGTGAGTTTTTTATCTTCTTCTCTCAGGTTAGTATGCAGCCATATAAACTCACAAAATAAGACAGAGGAAAGAAGAAATAGTTCAGGCTTGGTTGAGTGGAGATCAATAAAAGTTAACAGAGGATGTGGCGTGGTTGAGCCTTGAAGGATGAGAAACGTTTTACATTGGAGAAACTTCTAGGCAATAGAAGAGGAGATAGTTTTGTCTGCATGGCTAAAAGATACGGTAAACCTCCAGAACAATCCTCTGCCATCTCTTTTATGCCTCCTGGAGACAAGGAAGAAGAGACAGGGGTGTTAGAGCAACCGGGTTCCTAGGTCCAGGAATTAAGCCCTCCCGCATGCATGTTTTTCACTATCCTTAGACACAGTGGAATCTTAATAATCCCCTCTGCTGCTTTAGTTTGGTTTAGATTTTTGTTATCTGTAAGCAAGTGAGGCTTAAGTATTAAGGTATGAAAATATTGTTTTCAAAAAGATAGATGGGGGCTGGAGCGGTAGCTCAGCAGTTTCGGCGCTTGCCTGGCAAGCACAAGGACCTGGGTTCAAACCCCAGCACCACGTACGTACACAACTAAGTGCTGGAGCAACTAAGGCCATGTGAAAAACTAAATAAAGTTGTTTCTCTCTTTCTCTGTCTCTCTCACTGTCCCTCTCTCTTTATTAAAAAAAAAAAAAAAAGATAGGGTTTAGGGCTGGAGTTATGTGCTTACCTGGCATGCAGGAGGACACAAGTTCAAACCCAAGCACCACGTATACAATGAAGTGTTGGAGCAACAAAAAACTAAATAAAATTGATCCTCTCTCTCTCTCACTGTCCCTCTCTCTTTAAAATAAAAAAATGGGGGGGGTCTTTTCTTTTTTTCTTTTCTAGTACCAGGGATTGAACCCAGAGGTGTCTAACCACTGAGCCTTATCCCCAACCCTTTTTA
Source organism: Aplodontia rufa (assembly GCA_004027875.1). Lineage (NCBI taxonomy): Eukaryota > Metazoa > Chordata > Mammalia > Rodentia > Aplodontiidae > Aplodontia > Aplodontia rufa. Next base: position 27,298 of record PVKS010022114.1, on the reverse strand, counting down.
TTTTTTTATTTTGATTCAGGGTCTTCCTAAGTTCCTTAGGGTCACATTGAATTGCTGAGATTGGCTTTGAACTTGCAATCCTCCTACTTCAGCCTCCCAAATTGCTGGGATTACAGGCATGCACTACTGCACCTGACAAAAGATAGTTTTTTAAAAACAGATCTATTTTCTTTTAACCAAAACAATACTTGTTCTCTAAAAATTTTTAAAGTACCAGAAAAACAAAAAGAAGAAACTACACATCACCTTCATTGCGTCCTAGTAATTAAATTAGTTTATCCTTGAACTAGGTGACTGTGCCGACCTGGCCTGGGGTGGCAAATGCAGGTCTAGAAGTCTGTATCATCTCATCCGCACAGAGACGGTGATTGCTCCATTCGTGAAGTGTGGATCCTGTGTGTGCCTCCAGGCAGGTAACAGAAAGGAGCAAGCCCTCTGCTGTCCAGCAGCCTGCGCTCTGATGCGGATGACCACAGTGTCTTGATAACAAAGGCCACAGCGGTGAGTGAATAACCCCCGACCGGAAGAGCAGCTCGCCCCAGAGCTAACCAGGGGGTGTGCAGACGGAGGACCTGCGGGAGAGATGCACACCAGGTACAGAACGCAAAGGCCCGAGCAGGAGAGCCAAGTGCACCAGGCAATTAGTGCAGCTGGAGTACAGGGCGCTTAGGAAGGGGCCAGAGGTTAGCGACCTTGTGCAAGTTTTACTAAGGAATGGGATGGCCTCCTGTGAGTCAGCTCCTAGATGATGGCTCAGGAGAGAGTCGTTGGTGAGGCAGCCACCTAAGCGACAGGAAGGATCCGGAACAGTGGGAAAGACTTAGAGAAGCCAAGGGAAGGATTTCAACAAGGTTTGATTGACAGCGTGACCAGTACAAGGCCAAAGAACGGGAATCTAGAAAGGTTTAAACTAAAGAACTTGGAAGTTTGTAAGGACATTTCAAGTTTGGGGACAGGTGGTTACAGAAAGGCAAATGGAAGGGTTTGAAAGTCTGGGCTGAAAGAAATGGAAGCCAGGAGTACTTTGATCTCGAAGTTTATTGGTGAGAAGAGACAAAGGTGGAGAACATGGTATGGTGGCTGGAGAGGCGGGTTGAGGTGAAGGGAGGCTGTGTTAGGACCTCGAGCTGTGAGCACCCCTGGAGCGGGTGTCTGCCTCCGTGGTGCTCATCCACTGAAGGGGACGGAGCCTGGGCTGAGGAAGAACGAAAAGCGAAGAGGGGAGCCTCCAGCACCTGAGTGCAGCCGGGGTTGGGTGGTGGACCTAGAAGAGGATCCAATCCCCAGAGTCACATAGACGGGAACTGGGGAGCGGAGAACAGTGCGGTCAAGTCCCTAGGGTTGGGGATTGACAACGCAGCCCTGGGGAAATTCTGTGGGACTGATGCCCAGCATTGCAATGAGGCCCATCGGTCCAGGCTGGGAATCAAAGGAGGGACGCAAAGGTGGAAGGGAGCTAGTTGCTGGGAGGCTGAGAGGGAAGCAAAGGGCTGTGGGCAGACACAGCCTCCCGCCCTGATTTCCTCAGAGAGACCCGAACGCAAGGACCTTGGAGATAATCAACCAGAAGCCAACCTAATACGGAGCATAGGTGTGCAAGTCACTGGAGGGGTTGGAGCGGTGGCTCGGCGGTCGCAGCACTTGCCTGGCATGCGCAAGGATGCAGATTCGAACCCCAGCACCACGTACACAACAGTGTCGGAGCAACCGAAAGCCACATGAAAAACTAAATCAAACTGATCCTCTCTCTTTCACTGTCTCTCTCTCTTTTTATAAAAAAGAAGAAGAAGAAGGAATGGATGATGTGGGGTAGCCTCGTGGCTGTGAAGTCATCGAAGGGTAACGGAGGAGACACTGTGAAGGTTACAGTAGAACTAGAGCAAGGGAGGGACACAGGGGTGAAGAGACAAAAATTAAACCACACAAGAATCCAGAGGAATCTGGGTCTGAAAAGGAAAAGAAAGCCAGGAAGAACTAGGACAGCCTGGGGTCAGACAGAGGGCACTGGGGAGGTGAACTTCCTTGTTGATTTACCATCATCTGTGTCTTTTAAAATTCCCCACACGCAAGATTCAGAAGGATTTCTGAAGAATTGCTAGTTCATTTCACTGAGGTTGTCATATTGTTAAATGAAGCAGGAAGTCAAGAAAAAGGAAACAGGTGTGGGAGAAAAACACCGAGCTGCATGAAGCGCACCGATTCAGAATTTCCAGGCTGCCCAGGCTGGGGCGAGGGACGTGGCTCAGTGGCGGAGCACTTGCCTAGCATGTGTGAGGCCCTGGCTTCCATCCCCAGCACCTCAAAAACGGACAGAAAACCCTCCGTAGTTGCTTCCCCAGATACTACCACGTCCATAATGATACCCAGAACAAAAGCACACCCAAGAAGAAGAAGGCAGTGAACGCTCACAGAGGAAACAGCAGGAAAGGGATGCGGTGACGGTGACAGGGACCTTTTCAACTCAGCAGTCCTCAGGAGCAGGGACAGAGCCCTGCTCTTCCAAAGCCCGCTGGGTTCCTAGCAACTGCTGACAGGACAGCGAATCTCTGAAAAGCTACTTGGCCAGCTCCAGGCACCATGGACTTGGGATATTTCGTTTTTCTCGGGTGATATAATCCCAGTAGAGTCTCTTGGAGCCACAGATATTGCTTAAAACACTCTTTTATTTATTGCCTGCATTCTTCTACTAGCAGGACTTAGTAAACAAGTAACTTGCCAAGTGCCTTGCAAATGTACCGCATTCAGGTCATATTACCAAGCCCTGTCACCCAGCACAGAAGAGGGGCTACTGAGCACAGGGTTAGCTGGCTTCTTTGTTTTGTAGACACCGTTTTTTCTTCTGGGAGAATTGGGATTGTATGAACTATAGGCTGTTTACTAAAAAGACTACTTTTTACTGGGTCGGTGAAGTGTGTACCAGGTACAGTTTTTTATCATTCTTAAGTGGCTTTGAAGGCAGTTGGTTTCCAAAAGGAAACCTGTGGCCTACAGTTTCCAAGCGCTGGAAATGAAAAACCTCTTTGGAGATCCGAAAGTTCAGTGTTTGTAACACAGAGAAGGAAAGGCCTTAATCCATTCAGCCTAAATGTAGCATGATAATTAAAAGGCAGGGGCCTGTTATATTTTAAAGCTTGGATGTGATTTTTCTAAAGGGGTGCTTTGTGAAAAGCTGACAGCCTGGGTTTAAAAAAAGAAAAAAAAAACTTGATCCAAAAGACAAATCAAAGTGACACCACTCTCTTTATTCCCAAACGCAGACTAAGTTTTAAAAATGCAAGAGAGAGAGAGAGAATAAAGAAGGATAAGCTGTATGGGAGCTCCTTGTCATTCTGGAGCTAGCCCCCATTTCCCTTGGTCTTGGGTCAGGAGAGACTAAGGAATATGCACCTACCCTGGCCGCCACCCTGTGGCTTTATAATTACGCTGCAGATGTGATGATTCAGCGCCAGCACTTGAACTAGATACACTTGCTTTTTAATGCCAGCTCTACTCCTGGCTGCACCATCTCAGGCAAGTCAATTAATGCCTGTGCTTAGAGCTTCGTTATCGGCAAAATGGAGAAACAGTAGTCACCCTCTCAAGCGTGGTTGTGCAGCTACACTGGTGTGATGCACATTAAATACCTGGCCATGAGCCACATGGCAAGTGCTTAATAGTGGCTTGGCTGCAGTGGTGACAAGGACCGAGAGGCCTAGTGAGTGCTAAGTAGATGGAGGTGCTGGGTGCTCAGTACCCATGCGACTTGGTGCATGGTCTAGAATACACTCCCCCCGCCCACCCTATAAAAACTTTCTAAATTGCAACAACTACAGTAAGAAGCGTTATTATGAGGGGAGGGGAGAGGGGAAAAGCAATGATTTGCTAAATAATTGTGCTTTCAGGGTGCGTATAAATACAGGTTTTCATTTATGTTACTTCCCTCAGCACCTCTAGCTTACAGACCAACCACTTTTTAGGACATCTCTTGCCCTGGTGGTTTCCAATATTAAAATAATTTCTTGGCTCAGGATAGAGCTCAGTGGTAGAACACTTGCCTGGCATGCCCCAGATCCCGAGTTCCACCAAAAAAAGAAAAAAACGTTCTTTATTCTGATCAGATCCTGGGTTATTCTACCTTGAATAGATGCCACACCTGGCCTCACACCCATGACCCCCACCATGAGCCCCCCCAGGACTCAAGCTGCTTCTTCAGTTCTGTTGCCCACGTTCCACATCATCCGCTGGAAGGACATGCCAGCAATCCTGTCACCCCACTGGGCACTGGCAGCCAGTATATGCCTTCACCGTGACTTAGGGCATTCTCTTTCTGTGCAGTTCCACGTCCCAAATTCCTGTTTATCCCTTCATAGGCAAGGATTTATTTTGGTGGTGTAATTTTATCTCCTCTGGTCGGGACATGGAAGCCTATTCTACTTCTGGAAGTGTATGATCCGTAACTGGGTGAACTGGCAGCCACTTTGCCCTGGGTGTCTGCCTAAATACACCACACATTCTACCCTCCCTAGTCACCATATATTAATAACTCACTCGTATCTAGTAAAATCCATTAACTCATGTCCCTACCGATGTTCCTACCCCACCTCCACACTTGCCTAAATATATTTAGAAACTTAAATTAGCGCAAGTCCTTTTCAGAGGAAGGAGACAAGATAAGCCAATTTAACATTTGTAAGATGTGTAATTCTACTTAAGCGTAGGCATTACACATAACACCTCTAAGACGTTTCTTTGAAGTTAATCCCCATATGACAGTAGAATGTTGTAAAGTTTGAATTAGCATGACTCCAATATCAATGAATTGTAACATGGATCTAGCTTTAATGTGGGGGCAGGGTTCCACCTTTATTTTAGACTTCAGCTTCTCTCACTCTGGAGACTGAAGTTAGGGAGAGAAAAAAGGCTTTGAGTCTAAGAGAAAGGTGTCCAAATTCTGGGCAATTTCTGGAAATTTTTTTCAGAAACTTTGAGTCCAGATTTCCTTTCCACACAAAAGGAAGTATCCTCTTCAGAAATATTATGAAGATTAGAACGATTACGTGTTGATCACACCTGTCACCTGAGTCAGCGCCCACTAAACAGTAGGGTTTTTTTTTTTTGTTTTGTTTCGTTTTGTTTTTGTTTTTATTGCTTTGGTACTAGGAATTGAAACCAGGGGCGCGTAACCTCTGAGCCACATCCCCAGCAGCCCTATTTATTTTGAGAGTTTTGCTAAGTTACTGTGACCTCGCTAAGTTGCTGAGGCTGGCTTTGATCTTGAGATCCTCCTGCCTCAGCTTCCCGTGCTGCTGGGATTACTGACATGTGCCACTACGCCCGGCTGGGGGTGCTTTAGTTTTTAATTTATATATGTCTATTTGAAAATTCACTATAACCCTCTTCAAATTGAAAAAAAATAGAAGTTGTAGAGTATTAACTTTATTCTTCAATAAGACTGTTAATTTTTTTAATTTAAAAAATGAAATCTGTCAAATTACCTTAGAAACCATGAAAATGATTTCTAAACCAAAAACTCTCAGTGTCTATGCTGTAGGTGATCAATAAAAATTGATTAATGGACTTATCTCTCATTTTTCATGAGAGCATGAGCCCAAGACCTCCCTTATGTAGTATGCCCTTAATCCAAACATTAATTACTACATTTGTATTATAAGATTATTATGATATCCACATTCTACATGGAGAAATAATTTGAAACTCAAAAAGAAGTACATCTTTGATAAATGAGTATAATTAGTTTCAAAATTTTTGCTCATAAGCCAAAACTGGAGTCATCAATCATTATCTATTACCACTAAAATTAATATAAAAATTTTAGTGTTTCTGTTAATGGAAACATTAATAGAGAAAAGTGTCCTGTTTAATAGTGTTGGAGGTCCCCAAGGCGCTGTCCTAACTGCCTTTCTCTCCTCCACCACCCACTCTTCCAAGGTGACCTCTGGTCTCTAGACAGTCCATACTTTGGAAGCCTCCGTGCACTGTTAATTCCCAAATGTCTTCCAGACAGGGCATCTCTCAGGAACTCAAGCAATTCGCTGATCAACCCCTCACAAGTGTCACCTCAAACTTAACAAGGCCAAAACTGAACTCACGATTCCCAGGCCCCTCCCCTGCTCTCCATGTTTCTTCTCCTTCTTGGTCGCCAGTGACCACCACCATTTGACCAGTTGCCAAGCCAAAAATCTTTTTTCATACCACATCAACGCCGCCATCAATGAACCCCATTGCCCCAGCCCTCAAGGCCTCCCGAGCCTGCCCATTCTCTCCATCTCTGCTTCTTCCACACTCCCTGGCGGCATTCCTGCCATGTCCCTTGCCACTATGGTTTATTTTTTTTAGTTTTTATTAATATGTCTATCTAAACCAATTTGCACAAAACATTATCATTAGTTAGTAATTCATACAAAATTAGTTTTGAAATCTTTTGTATATTTTTCATACAAAGTCTTTGAAATCCAGCATGCATTACACACTCGAAGCACATCCCAGTTCGGACCAGTCACATTAAATATGCATGTGCTATGCCTGCTGGACAAGTCAGCACGGACCTAGACATGAGCTTGGTCTCAGCTGAAATTAGGTGAATACTTTTTTTTTTCTATACCTGATTTGATTATGTAGTAATGCTGCTGCTGTTATTTTTTTATATATATAAAGAAAGGGACAGTGAGAGAGACAGAGAAAGAGAGAAACAACTTTATTTAGTTTTTCACATGGCCTCAGTTGCTCCAACACTCAGTTGTGTACGTGGTGCTGGGGTTTGAACCCGGGTCCTCGTGCTTGCCAGGCAAGCGCCGAAACCGCTGAGCCACCGCTCCAGCCCCTGCTGCTGTTATTTTAACTGAATTTGATAAAGTATGATTTGATAAGTGTGTGTGTGTGCTTTCTGTGTTTATAAATATCTTTCCATAACTCACAAAAAAGCTATTGGACTTAGACTGACCACCTGCATTAAAATATTTCTGATGATGGGGCTGGAGCTGTGGCTCAGTGGTTATGGTGCTTGCCTGGCATGCACGAGGACGCAGGTTCAAACCCCAGCACTACATACACAACGAAGTGTTGGAACAACGAAAGACACAAGAAAAATGAAATAAAGTCTCTGTCTCACACACATGCGCACCCATACACACACAAACACACACTGTCCCCTTCTCTTTAAAAAAAAATTTCTCATTTTTTACATTTTCAGGAATAATTTTCTGGTGTATTACAGAACATTTATAGATTCCTCCCACTTGAGAACTACTTCAGGGGCTGGAGTGGTGGTTCAGCTTGCCTGGCATGCACAAGAACACGGGTTCGAACCCCAGCACACAATGAAGTGTCAGAGCAATGAAAGCCATATAAAAAACTAAATAAAAAATTTATTTTCTCTTTCTCTCTCCCTCTCTCATGGTCCTTCTCTCTTAAAAAGTTAAAAAAAAAAAAAAAACTACTCCAAACAGATGTCCCCATTCAGACTAAATGGAAGTTCCTTCACATTTCACAAGATGGTGTTACAAAGCTTTGTGCATCTAATAAGTGGCTTACCATATACATAATAATATTATCAAAGGAATATTGACCACTGTACCGCACGCAAAGAGCTGCGTAACTAGCAATACTCGTTGGGGTTATTCAATTTGATACCTGTGAACATGTGCATGAGGGACAGAGTAGGTGGCTTTTTTTTTTTTTAAAGAGAGAAGAGCAGTGAGAGAATCAATTTTATTTAGTTTTTCACATGGCTTTCATTGCTACGACACTTGTGTACATGGTGCTGGGGTTCAAACCTGTGTCCTTGTGCATGCCAGGCAAGCACCGTAACCTCTGAGCCATCACTCCAGCCTCTGTGCTCACAAACATCTGTGACCTATAAAAGGTTAAGATCCAGCCCAAAATCCCCCTTTGGCCCCTGATGAAAAACTGCATCTTGTGGGGTTAGGGCAGTTGTCCAAGGCCTCACAGCGCCTTAGCCTGCATCTGTGTCTAGAACCCAGTATCCAAGGATCTTTCTACTTAGCCGTGTTCTCATCTTGTTAAGCAGTCTGAAACCTCCGGCAATTCCATTGGAAAAAGCTTCATAAATCGGTGGCAACATTCCATTTATCCTAAGTTAAATAAATATAGCATCAAAGGAGGGCTGGAGCGATGGCTCAGGAGTTACGGTGCTTGCCTGGCATGTACGAGGATGTGGGGTTGAACCCAGCACCACGTACACAACAGTGACAGAGCAACCAAAGCTGCATGAAAATAGAATAAAATTGATTCTCCCTCTCTCTCACTGTCTCTCTCCCTTTAAAAAAAGATTCAAATGATGCCACTTTAAAACCATGGGGAAATGATGCTTATTACGTTTGATCTCTGTTTTGCACCAAATACTCTAACTGTACTATGATCCTTCCATTTTTCCCCACATACACATCAGATACACTTTTAAATTCCTTTTAAATTAGTAGTACAGGTCACGATGTACATTTTATAATAAAATTACTGAGCTGTGTTTGAGCTTTTAAAATTGTGGTTTCATAAGCTCTTAGTTTCTCAAATAGTGATTTGATCTATTTATACATGAGCCAAGGTATTTAACTCTTCTAAAAGAACTACATATACATTTTATTACTTGGTTTTCTCTCTAGGAAATGACAATCAGAAGTTTCCTGGGAAATTCTTGATTCGACTCCATCTTTATGCTTTTGGAAAGAGAGGCATCCCTGATTCTTGGTTTGGCGTAGGAAAAAAAGTTTCTGTTGCTCATGGAATACGCCCCTCTTGAGAGCCATTGCCTTGAAACAATCGCTCATGGAAGTGAGAACAGTAGATCATCTCGCATCCATTATCCATTTTCTTGGCTTTTAAACAATACTCAAGGAGAACAGGAAGTTCTTAGGTTGCAAACTACCTGCAGTGATTCTACTTAAAGCCTGTTGTATTGCTGAAAGTGCTGAAAGGGTTTCACTGAGAACGCTCAAGCAGGGCCAGGCAGGTCTCAGATGATCTCAAGATTTGCCATTATCGTTATAAGATAGATAATAGATGGAAAGGTTCTCCCTCTCTAGGAGTTAAAAATAAATAAATAAAAGGCAGAGGGGATGTAAGGAAAGAGGTGAATGAAGCCACCGCTCTCCTCTCTCTCCTTCATTGGCCTCTTTCCTTACAGGAGAGAATTGGGAAGCAAAGGCCAGAAGGGAAGAAGATAAAAGCATTACGCAGATCTAGTAAAGTAAAGCTTTAGCATTGTACACGAAGGAAGGGCAAATGTATATAAATTCAAATGTGGAAGAGAACAGAGACCAGAGTAGTAGGGCTGATGCTAAAAGAGGTGTGAAAATCATCCTGACACTAGGCAAAGGAAGACAAGGAAGGGGACAAAGGAAGAGGAGGGTTAATGGTTGATGGCAGGGTAAGAGAGGGGAGGAGGAGGAGAAGACAGAGGAGGAGAGGAGAGAACCATTCCCCAGGTCCAGCTGCAATTGCAGAACTGCTGGTTCCCAAATCCCTCTTGGAAGCCGAATCCTCCCGCTTCCAGGGGTTCATTTGGGTACCCAGGTGTTTCTTCAACACTTGTTCGTTGAGAATGGCCCTGTCAAGGGTCAAGATTTTATGCAGGCGTGGAGCAGGGCTGCCAGGAAATGGCAATGAGGAAGTAAAATCTGGGAGGGCTCCAACAAGAGCCTTGGTCACCTGCAGTGCATGGTTCCACTCAAGTAGCACAGGGGGTCACTGGCAAAATGTCCCTTTTCCCCAGGTTCCCTAACACAGCAGGCGGGCTGACATTTCATTTGTGCTGAGTGTGGCAGTGAAGGGGCAAAGATAGACAGCCTGAGAAGCTGGCCAATGGGGGACGGGCTCTCTGGTATTGATTAGGGGTCAAGGTTATGTTCTTATCACGTTATACGTGATGTGTTCTCAACTGTTCTTCCCTAGTGTCCAGACCAGCTGTGCATTACCATGCTGAACTGCTACCCTGGTCCCCAACATGAATCTTAGGGAGCCTCATTGCAGACACAGGTGTAGAAGACTGAATGGAATTCTGGGTTCCTATTGTAAATAATATTACTACAGTTTTCTCTTTTGTCTAACTTTCATCCTTTACATAGCCCAAACCTTTGCCTTTGTTTAATTTTTTCTTTTCCTTCTTTTTTTTTTTCAAATGCAATTGTTTAAATTTTAGATAAAGTCAACATGTGATTGATTAATTAGCATTCAGATAGTGACGTTTTGATTTGAAATTGCAAAGCAGCATCCCAGGCTCTGTCTCTCCTTTCTAAATTCTGCTTCCCTCATGCAGCCATGGCTAATAGTTGTTATTGTTTTGGTTTGGGTTGCCATCTCGACGGTTCTAAATCACAATCTTCCACTTCTGGGTTTTATTACCTCTAGACCTTCTCTATTGATTTCCTCCTGTGATGGAGGATTTAGCTAGCTTCCATGGCTCCCACATCCCCTTCCTGCCTACTCCCAGTATAGCAATTTCGTGATTCTCATTTCCTTCCCTGGCCTTCTTCATGTCTGTAAATCTTACCTCTCCATTTCTTGTTCCATCAATTATATGTATACCTGTCCACTCTTGAGACTAAGACATAAGGTTCCTACCTTGTCTTCCACCTTAGCATCATACAAATAGAAGTTCATCTGTACTGTGTTCCTCAACTTCTTTGAGGCTCCTAGGTTTTGCCAACAGGTTGATTTTAAACATTCCAAGCCAATAAACAACACTTACATTACCATAACTGTGTCAAGTGTCCATCTAGAGACAAATGGTACACTCCAGCTGCCTTTCCTTCTTTATGGCTCTGATAGCCCAACTGAGCCCCTTGGTAGCAGCTGTTTGCAGAGTCAAGTTCAAATGCGTTTTCCTTCTCTATGCTTTACCATGTAATCGTGATAACATTTTCACTTCAGTTTGCTTTGTATTTGAACCATCATTTTCTGATAATGGGATTTTTCCCCCCTTAGGCTTTCTGATTCCTTTACTTTCGCCTACATATGATGACTTTTCAATATATCAAATTAGCTAATCTCAAGTCCTCGGTTATTCAAGAATTAATCTAGGTAGGTGTTGCTGGGAAGGGATTTTTTTTTTTTTTTTTTTTAAAGAGAGAGGGACAGTGAGAGAGAGGAACAACTTTATTGAGTTTTTCACATGGCCTTAGTTGCTCCAACACTCAGTTGCGCACGTGGTGCTGGGGTTTGAACCCGGGTCCTTGTGCTTGCCAGGCAAGCGCCGAAACCGCTGAGCCACCGCTCCAGCCCCCTTTGGGAAGGGATTTTGAAGATGTAAAGTCCCTAATCAAATAATTCTAAGTAAGGGAGATTAAGGTAGGCAGACTTTATTTAATCTGTTGGAAGAACTAAAAAGCCAATCTGAAGTTTCTTTGGGGAAAAAAAGAAAAAGAATTTCCACTTGTGTACAACAGCTTCAGCCTTGCCCATGCTTTCCAGTCTTCCATAATCTTCCCTTTCTGACAACCTGGCCTATAAATTGCAAACTTGCAAACCAGCCTCTACAATCACATCAGCCAATATCTGGTATTCAAGCTATCTACCTACTTACTTATGTTCATTAGTTCTCTGTTACTATAATAAAGTATCTGAGATAACTTAAAAAGAAGAAAGGTTTATTTTACTACTCAGTTTTAGAGGTTTCAGTCCAGGTCATTTGGGCCGATAGCAAGGAAACACATCACGGCAGAGAGCATGGAAGAAGTTACTCACTTCATGGCGGCCAGGAAGAAAAGAGGGGAGGGTTCCGGAGATCAAATGTCTCCTTCAAGGGCACTCTCCCAGTGACCTAATTTCCCCCCACTGGGCCCAACCTCTTAAAGGTTCTACCACCTCCCAATAGTGCCACAGACTGGACTTTAACACAGGATCCTTTGGGGGACATTTATGATCCAAAGTACAGTCCTACCTATCTGCCACCTGTCAATCTTCCATCATCTCTTACTGATTCTGCTTTTCTCTCTGAGCCTTGACTGATACACTTCCCCTCTGTTCCTTTATTACATCTTGAAGTTTCACCAGTATCTTCATCATGCTATTGAGCCTTCCCAATCGCTCTTTGTTTGGGAGCCCTCTTCTCCATTCTCCTCCCATCTACTCAAGCTGCTCCCTGGGGCTGGAGAGCCGCTTTCCCAAGACCTCCCTTCTCTGTGGTCTCAGGCTGAACTTGTGATTCCTGGATTCATCATCTTTGTTGGTTTATTTCCTCATTTTTTTTTTTTTTTTGCAATTTGGCTGAAAGTTCCTACAATAAAATAAAACAAATAAAATCCCACAAAGACAAACTTGGAGATGCTGTTTTAAATTCTGCTCTTCCCCATTGATTGGTAGTTCACACACAGAATTCCAGGTTGAAAATAAATCCCCTGTAGGAACTTTGAAGGCATCGGTAGAGTTTTCTCTTTGCTGAAGAGAAGCAATGCCAGTCTGATTATCAGTCTTTCTAAGATGATGTGTTGTTGCTTTTTTTTTCCCCCACGGAAAGCTTTTAGGATCTTTTCTTCGCCTTTGGCATGATGAAATTCAAGATGATCTTTCGAGCTATCGTTCTTTATTTTGCCAATTCTGCTATGCACATTCAAATGTCTAGAATCTGTGAATATGTTACTTTGCTTGGCCAAATGGGACTGTGCAGGTGAGACAAGCCTAAAGATCTTGAGATGGAGAGATTATCTGGATGGGCCCAATGTGATCACAGGGGTCTTTAGGAAGGAAGGAGGAAGGCAGGAGAGCCTTGAGTCCAGGAAGATGTGCTAACAGAAGCACAGGTGAAAGAGAAGGCAAAATCCAAGGATGCTGCACTGCTGGCGCTGAAAATGGAGGAAGGGGTCACAAACAAGATGCAGGTGGCCTTCAGCAGCTGACAAAGACAAAGAAACAGCTTCTCCCCCACATCCTCCAGAAGGAACACAGCCTGCCAACACTCTGATCTCGGCCTAATAAGACCCGCTCTGGACCTGACCTCCCCAACTGTAACACAACGCATTTGTGTTTTAAGCCACTAAATCATTTCTTATAGCAGCAATTTGAAACTAATACAGACTTTTGTGAGATTTACTTATTTCTTTTTTTTCTTTTTTTTTTTGCTTTTTTTGTAGTACTGAGGATTGAACCCAGGGGTACATTCCCATCACTCTTTTATTGTTATATTTTTGAGTCGGCCTCTCAATACGTTGCCCAGGCTGGCCTTGAACTTGCAATCCTCCTGCCTCGGCCTCCCAAGGAGCTGTGATTACAGGTGCACACCTCTGTGAGATGGACTCTACTTTGCCACCATCCTTCCAACGATAGGATTCATTTCATTTATCATATTTTCACTTTCCAAGAATGATTATTCCTTGATTCTTTTTTACGGTATATAATTCTTATTTTATGGCCCTACTAGCTTCTTTTACTCTGAGAAGTTGTTTTATTTTGGGGGGTTGGAAATATGTGTTAGTTGATTTTTCCCTCTGCTGTAAATTCTTCTGTTGTGTTGCTGTTGTTTTTATCTTGAACTTCCCACATCATGGTGCTTGTCTCCTCTCAAAAGTCCGTTGAATCTGAAATCTGTCACTAAACCATTGTGTTAGGAGACCCCAATGTGTCAAAATGAGCAGGGTTTTACTCTGGAGTTCCAAGACCACAATGTCTGTCCTGGTTCTTCCTAGAAAGTTTGTTGGGGAAGAATCCTTGCCTTGGAGTAATTAATTGCTGGGCTGCAGCACTTCCGAATGCAGAAATCCTGAGTGGGGAGGACTTCTGCACCCCAGTCCTTCTGTCCTTGGCAGCCTCTGCATTCCAGGCCCCTCCCGGCAGCGGCAGCCTTCACCTCCTCTGCTCCGCACAGCGGCTGCCTCCTGGCTGTTTTGTGGTCAGCGCCCCCCACTCTCTGCACATGTTCTAGAAACGTGCTGAGCCTCTCATCTTTCCATGCTTCCTTTGCCAGTTTTAAAATTATTGTTATTGCTGTTTTTCCTTTTGCATTTTTTTTAAAGAGAGAGAAAGTGAGAAAGAATCAATTCTATTTAGTTTTGTCATCTGGATTTTGTTTTTCCAACACATTGTTGTTCCTGTGGTGCTGGGGTTTGAACCCTGGTCCTCACATATGCCAGGTAAGTGCTCTACCACTGAGCCACCACCGCTCCAGCCCCCTCTTTTACATTTTAAATTGCTTACAGTAATGTTAACGGGATCTCAGGATCTCACAGAGGCACTGAGAGCCACATGTGGACTTTGGTCCACTGTCTTGAGTAAAAGCCATGAGTTCTCACACACTGGAAGCACGGTTGATATGTGGAAAAAGGAAAATCCACAAAAATGTTCAAAGCAAATGGGGCTTGACTGTGCCTTGAATGACAGGAACCACAGCCACATGCAAAAACACAATGATCTAATAGTCAGATATAGAATAATTATTAAGAACATTCTTGGGAGCCAGGGGCAGTGGCACAAACCTGTAATCCCAGCAACTCGGGAGGCTGAGGCAGGAGGATTGTGAGTTCAAAGGCAGCCTCAGCAATTTAGTGAGGCCCTAAGCAATTTAGTAAGACTGCATCTCAAAAGAAAAAGTAAAAAGGGCTGGGATGTGGCTTAGTGATTTGGCTCCCCTGGGTTCACCCCAAGGTACCAAAAATAAACAAAACAAATAAATAAAAAAAAACAACAACAAAAACAGTCTTGAGGGCTGGGGATTCTAGCTCCTGCCTCAATCTCTGAGTTCAATCCCCAGCACCAAAAATAAATAAATAAGAACAAATGGCCTTTATTAAGCTCATCACACTTTCCCCAGTATTGATGTGCATCCTCACGGTCACAAGCCACAGGACAGTTTGCCCATGTCCTCAACATGGAAAAAAAATTGTTAACATGAATTTTTTTCATTTGCTGACACCGAAGATCACTGTTCACTTAATGCACGGTTAGTTAAACATTTACTATGTACCAGATACTGCACTGTGTGCTTGAGATCTATGTCCCACCCTGCTAGATTTTAGTCTTAGGATGGCACAATTCAGTTTGAAATTGCATCTGAGGTCAATGCTTTTCAGGAATCAGACATCAGTCTCTGAGAGTGACTAAGGGCTGTTGACTGAGTCCAAAGGTGGAAGTTTCTGTGAGGAACTGACTTAAGAGGAGCATCATTTTCAGTAAATGCTATTGTATATTTTATCAGCATGTCTGTGTGTTGTCATAGAATAATCTGTTTGATTTGATCAAACACATATCACATGAGAGATGGTAGAGGCCCCCTGAGGGATCAGGAGACTCAGGAGGCCTGGGGTCTTTTCATTTCAGCATTGCCAACAGGTAGATTGATGGCTTTATGTCTGTGGACAGCTCAACTCAGCTTCCATGTTTTTTTTTTTTTTGTATCTGCAAAATGAAGAGGTCGGATAAAATGATCTGTTAGGTCATTTCCAGATCTAAGATATGAATGCTTGCATTAGAAGTTCTGTTTCCCTTAAGCACTTTGATTTAAGAAGAACTTCCATTCTAGGCCTTGCATGTATACTTTCCACCTCTCAAAAACAAAAAGGATTATTTGTAGGGCTGGAGCAGTGGCTTGTGGTTACAACGCTTTCCTGGCATGCACAAGGATGTAGGTTTAAACCTCAGCACCACATACACAACAAAGTGTTGGAGCAATGAAAACCACATGAGAGGGCTCTGTCTCCTTCCCCCACTCTGGGGGAAGTCTGCTCTTTTCCCTCTGCTTTACTTTCTATGCTTTCTATAATAAAACTTGTCTGCTAAGCTTGCAAAAAAAAAAAAAAAAGAAAGAAAGAAAACCACATGAGAAACTAAGTAAAATTGATTCTCCCTCTCTCCCTGTCCCTCTCTCTTGAAAGAAAAAAAAAGATCAATTGTTCCAGATATTTTTGAGTACTACTCATTCAGGAGTGTATGGAGAGTAACTCAGTGTATGTAAAATACAGAAATATATTTGCTTTCTCTTAGAGCCATTTCTTTTTTTTTAATTGAGCCAACACTTTATTTTTTTCTCTCTCATTTTTAAAGAGAGGACAGTGAGAGAGAGAGAGAATCGATTTTTACTGAGTTTTTCACATGGCTTTCATTGCTCCGACACCCAGCTGTGCACGTGGGTGCTGGGGTTTGAACCCACGTACCAGTGCATGCCGGGCAAGCTCCGTAACCGCTGAGCCACTGCTCCGGCCCTCTTAGAACCATTTCATAGCTTTGTATATTTCTGCTTTTACTTAAAGTGGACTCACATTGGCAAATACATGTTTTCTTATTTCTGGGAGAAAATAGCTCTAAATAACAGGGCTTTGAGCAACAATTTATTAAGTATTTTTGGGGGGATCTTTTGTTCTTGGCTTCATTTTTTAAAAATTTTTTATTAGTGCATTATAGTTTTACATAATGATGGGATTAGTTGTCACATATTCCTAGATGCACACAAATCAGCAATACAATTTGTTCAGTACCCCCCTCCCCGCCCCCGGTACCCCTCTACCTCCCTCCTCCAGTCCCCTAATCCCTTGCCTGGCTTCATTTTAAAATGTGAAAGTTATTAAAATGTTAACTTATAATAGTGTTATCTATTGCTCTTAAAGTATCATTCATGACAGTGAGTGAAAGTTTGTGTGTGCTGTGTATTGGCTATAAAAACCCCTCTTTGGGGAAATTCTAGACTATTTTCTCAGCCCATGGAAGTATCCTTAGAAAGAGTAAGGTATCTAAGTGATTTGGCAAATTGAAAGGAGAAACTTAAAATGTAATCAAGAAACCAGAGCAGCTTTTAGAGTTAGGCTAGCTTTGCTTCTTGAAGTGTGTGATCTTTAACTCTGTTTATGAATTTGTGATTATTCTTGCGCTTGATTAGAAATGCTTATGGTTTGGGAACAATAATTCTAAGTGAATTAAATGCTCTTATATTTTTAGAATAAAAAGATAGACTTCCCTCTTTTATTTCTAAGTTCTATTATTCTCATAATTTTATTTTCTTTGCATGTGTGTGCAGGGGGTATGCTAGGAATGGAACCCAGGGCCTTATGCATGTATGCTAGGCAAGAACTCTACTAGTGAGCTACATACCTAGTCCCTTTCATAACATTAATATCCAAATTTGATCCTCAATTTTAAGCGAGTCTGCTGTTTTACTGGGGTGGGGATATCCTTAACAAAGAGTCTAAATTCAGGTGCTTTTTAGTGAACCTCACAGATAATGTGACTTGGCTACGATTTCTTTGGGTGGTATTGGGCAGAAAGGAAAACTGACTCGTGACTACCAACGTGGAGGGAGAGGCTCCTTTGGGTCATTGAGAGAGGACTAAGGAGAGAAAGGCCTTCTCTCTCCAGGACACCTCCCTAAGAAGTAGGGGTGCCACCGCAGAGCACTCTGCTCCAACCCTGTGGATCTTGAGGGTCTTCAAAAAAGATTACGATTACAGATGGGGTTTGGGCTGGCTCATGGACACACCTGGGTGGTGTAGGTTTTGGGACCGTGGCAGTGCCCTCCACAGGGCTCCTTTAAAAGGCTCAATTCCTGTCCTGGGAGAAGTTTTGTGCTCTTCCCACTGTATGTGGAACTCTTGTGTTTCAGTTGCTTATCATTTAAGGTCCCGAGTGTGCGATCAGGTGACGATCAACACAAAAGTAAACCCATATGAATGTAGGGATCTCAGCAATGAGTCATTTTAAAGTATTCATCAAAATGTTATCTTATAGGTAAATATGTTATCAACACGAGTAATCTTGCTCAGCTGTGGCTGTAGCTAATTCACCAAAATACAGCTGTGGAGGGACTTGGGAGAGCTAGCCAAAACCCTTTTTTTTTTTTTTTTTTAATTTTAAAGACAGAGGAACAGTGAGTGAAAGAGAGAAAGAATCGATTTTTATCTAGTTTTTCATCTGGTTTTTGTTGCTCCAACACTTTGTTGTGTATGTGGTGCTGGGGTTCAAACTCAGGTCCTTGCGTATGCCAGGCAAACACTGTAATCGCCCAGCCACCGCTCCAGCCCCCACATCCTTCCTTTAAGAAGAGATACAAAGAATGAATTCTGTATTTCCTACCCCTACAAAGTTTGTGAAGATGGTTCAGAACTTCATGTTAATATTGAACATATGTACTTACTAATATGGGATTTTTAGCATTAAAAATTACACCGTGGGGGCTGGAGCAGTGGCTCGGCAGTTATGGTGCTTGCCCGGCATGCGTGAGTACACGAGTTCAAACCCCAGCACCCACGCACACAACCAAGTGTCAGAGCCGTGAGAACCATGTGAAAAACTCAATAAAAATTGATTCTCTTCTCTCTCTCTCTCTCTTTCTCTCCTTCTCTTTTTAAAAATAAAAAAAAATTATGCTGTAGATGAATATGTACTGACACAGAAGTCGTCAGTGGTAGATTGATAACGAGGTTGAAACAATGTGTGTTGAATGTCTGTAGTGAATAAATGTGTATAAACGTTTCAATAAGAAGAGGGCAGAATTGATTTGTGAAGCAACAGCTACCTCTAGAAAGTATGGCCCTCTTATTTTACTTTTTGCTGATCTATATTTTCCTATTTTCTTCAATAAGATTGCATTTTAATTTTATTTATTTAGTGGTACTGGGGATTGAATCTGTGCATTGTCTTTTTAATAAGAAAAAAATAAACATTAAACACTGTGTAACCAAAGTGTGAAGGCCACATGACAGCAACTGAGCCGCTGGGGTTTGTCGTGATCACATAAAGCATGGGTGAGAAGTAGACAAAAAACAATATAAATTATTGTTTTAGGGCTGACCTTTCCCAAAGTGTGTTCCCTAGCACACGCCTATAAAATGCTCTGTAAAAAACAAAAGGGGGTTCCATTTTAAGATCTCGGACAGCGGGGTGTGGTGGTGCATGTCTGTAATCCCAGTGGCTCAGGAGGCTGAGGGAGGAGGATCGCAAGTACAAGGTCAGCCTCAGCAATTTTGCAAGGCCCTAAGCAACTTAGTGTGACCCTTTCTCAAAAAAAAAGATAGAGATGTAGCTCAGGGGTTGAGTACCCCTGGATTCAATCCCTTGTACACCCCCACCCCCCAAAAAAGAAAAGAAAACCTGACAATGATGGTAACATTAATAAAAAGGACTTAACCCTTTGATCAATTCAAAACACGCTCTGGAAGGTTCTGCAGTGGAGATCCGGCACATCAACTACTTAACCACAGTCTTCTTCTTTCATGGAACATCTATTAATATCCCACGGCCCCCACTTAGGAAATACTGGCTTCCAACAAAGTCCAAGGAGATCCTCCTTCTTCATATGGAGTCCCAAAGCCTCTTATTTTGATTATTTTGCCTAAGAAGGATTCCCACAACCAAAGGTGTTCCCTTTCGTGTGCCCAGTGTGTGCAAACGCAGGGTAGAAACAGGACGATCACACAGAGACAAGGCAGGGGCTGGAGCGGTTATCGCGCTTCGAACCCCAGTTCTGAGGTTCACAGCGAAGTGTTGGAGCAACAAGAGCCACATGAAAAACTAAATAAAAAATTGATTCTCTCTTTCTCTCTCTTTCCCTCCCTCTTTATTAAAAACGAAACAAAAAAACCCAAAAAACCAGCCTCAGGGTGCTTCTGCTGACACTGGCTGCGCCTTCCACAGAGTTCTCGCTGGGAACTGTATTTCTCTCCAGCTCTGTCCCAGCAGGTAAGGGGGAAGTGGACCCTCTACAGCAAACCCCAAGAGGTGCAGCTTTCAACTCAGGGTCAGCCCTTCTCTTGATCCTTCCAATCCACTGTCACTTCCTCCATTTTACAGGAATCATGCTTCAGAAGTCCCTACGGAGAACATCCAGAGCTGTCCCCAGCATCCACCAACCAGATAGTGGGTGTTTGGCACACCCAAGGATAAGCATCTGGGGTATATTTAAATGCGTTGTTATTACAATTTTAAAACCATACTAGAAAAACCTTTTTTCTTTGTAAGCGTAATGAAATATACATAACAAAATTTACTATTTTAGCTAATTTTAAGAATACCATTCAGGCCGGGTGCAGTGGGCATGCTGTAATCCCTGCTACTCAGAAGGCTGAGACAGGAGGATTCCAAGTTCAAAGCCAGGCTTAGCAACTTAGGGAGGCCCTAAGCAACTTAGCAAGACCCTGACTCAAAATAAAATAAAGAGAGCTGGGGATGTGGTTCAGTTGTTAAGTGCTTCTGGGTTCAATCCCAGTATAAAAAAAAATACAGTTAGTAGTATTAAGATTCACATTGTTATCACAGCATTTCTAGAACTTTTCCATCTCTCCAGTCAGAAACTGCACCCGTTACACACTAACTCCCCATCCCTGCCTCTCTCCAGCTCCCAGTAGCCTCAGTTTTACTTTCTGATTTTGTGAACTTACGATTCTAGGTCCCTTACGAAAGTGAAATAATATATTCATCCTTTTGTGCCTGGCGTATTTCACTTAGTGTAATATCATCAAGACTCATGCAGCTAACAGTTTTTAGTTAACAAGAATTATTTCACATCAGTGAAAGGCATGATATTGTTTATAATCTTTCACCAAAGGTTCCGTGAACTGTGGAAAGATGAAAAGTTTGAGTTATCAAGTTGGAGTCCATAGAAGGTCAGTTTCTTTCTCAGTCCATTTTTCCTGAAATTGAAAGTTCTGACCACAATTAATAGTCATCAGGATTGGTGAAATAATTCAGGAACCCCGTCTGATAATTCTAAATACATAGTTCAAACACAGTCCAGAAAGTATGGCATGATTTCTTCCTCTGCAGTGCCAGGCATTACATTTAAGAACATTCCAATTAATACCTGAATGGTCTGGTTTTTACTCAGAGATGATGGTAAATGCAGTCCTACTCCATTTTGATTTCATGTGCTTCTACATACTCACGACTCTGCTCCATTCCAAGAGCAAATAAATAAATAAATAATTTCATTATTGTTCTGGAAAGCATTTCTCCAGGTTCAGGAACCGTATTTGGATTTCTTTTTATTCATCCTATTTTTTTAGATATGACATATAAATCTGCCCCATGATGTCACTGATTTCTCTGATGAATGAAAAAAAAAAGTGTCAGAATTAACCAAGTTAATCAGAATTAAGGTACTTATACCACCACAGTTCAGTCTTCTTAAGAAATCCTGATAGCTCCAATAGTTAAAATGATAAAACTTACACTCTGACATGATAGACTGAAGCGACCAAAAAAATAGAATTTATCATTGAGATACGCCACTTGAATACGTTACTTTAAAAGAATGACATTTCTGGTGTCATGAAGAAAGGCTTTCAGCTCATCCTTTGTTTGAAAAACATGTGCATACATGTTTCACCTCAATGAATGGTTTACTTCTGTGTGCAAAAGGAGGCTTGGTAGTTGCTGCCAATTTCTTCACAAAGCATGCTTAAAAGACAAACCCTTGGTGGTCCCAAGTGAATCCACAAATTGCTCATGCACTGTTTTCTGGGTAAATAATGAATAAAGGGACAATCTTTTTGTTTGTTTGTTTGTTTGTTTTACGAGAAAGGGACAGTGAGAGAGAATTTTTCATGTGGCTTTCATTGCTCTGAGATTTCGTTGTGTGTGGTGCTGGGGTTTGAACCTGTGTCCTTGCGCATGCCAGGCAAGTGCTGTAACCACTGAGCCACCCCTCCAGCACCAAGGGACCACCATTTTTATCCAAGTGGAAAACACTGCCTCGTTCAACATTCCTGGTGCTGGCTGTGTCTGTCTTACTCACAAAATAATAGTTAAGCATACGAAAAAATCTCCTCTTGTTTGGGGTTGGAGCAATAAACTAGCCAATAAATCACTGAGCACTTCTCTCTCGTCCTTTTCTTTTTGTTCTTGAGCGGGATTTCCAGGCTTTTTAAGGATGGGGCCCTTGACCAGAAATGCGAATGAAAGGAGAAACTGCCCCTGGGCCAGCGTCCTCATTCACCCATGGGGGTACCAACCTCGAAGAATTTAGAGGCAGGAGGAAGCATTTGGAGGACTGGATGTGGCTTTGAGTGTCGTGATGTCCTGTCTGTCTCTCTGCTCCTTTCTGCCAAGTGCTGACTGATAATTTGAACATCTATGATTATTTCCGAATGGAAGCCAAATATCTGCGTGCACATGCTCCTGCTAAGCATTGCTCTTCCGTGTGGTGTGCCATTAATATTATATTATGTATGACAATCCATTGGATTATGACATTCTCAGCAGCTAATTAAAGATTCTTCCTGAGCATAGTAATCAGCATTAATCTTAGAGTTGATTTTAAAAGCTTCTTAAGAATAGTGATTTCTTGGGGCTGGAGTGGTGGCTCAGCAGTTACACAACTTGCCTGGCATGCGCAAGGACGCGGGTTCGAACCCCAGCACCACGGTACACAGTGAAGTGTTGGAGCAACGAAAGCCACGTGAAAAACTAAATAAAACTGATTCTCTCTTTCTGTCTCTCTCTGTCCCTCCCTCTTAAAAAACAACAACAACAGTGATTTCCTTCTCTCTATATACATGGATATAGATAGATACACATTTGGTATATAAATATAGACATACGTATACATGGTTTACCTTTGAATGATATTTCTTTAGTCTTTAGTTTTGATCTCTTCTCCACCTTTAAATGGCAAAATTAATCAATTTCACATTTGAAAGCATTATTTTGTGCTTGTTCAGGAAAAACTCAATTGGTTTATCAGAAAGGTCAGGGTACTTTGAAAGCAAAGCAAAAGCTTCCATGGCTTCCTGCCATTCTTTAACAAAGTTTCACAACAGACGATGCAATAGATACTACAGGCAAATTGATTGCTGGTCTGATAAAATCCAATTTTCACATATTCATCAAGACTCGCTCCATTCCAGCGAATACAGCTTCGCATTCCAAATATGCATTGGATTTCTGTTTGCCATTTACATTTACAGTGTTGTCCTCTTCACACTGCAATCCTCGTCGCTAGTTTTTATACGTTACTTTTAAGTAACTGATTTGCTTCTCTGAGTTGGCTATTATAACACACAATAAAAATGTGGAACTAGTGAGTTGTAAATAGCATTAACACACACAAAATCCAATAAGGCAAAAAACGCACCACTGTCTATGAGCAGGAAGGAACAACTTTTAGGAACACAGTGATTATTAAGTATGTGACTAAATTTCTATAAGATATAGTAAGTTATTTGTGACCTTTTCAGATTTACAAAATGAGGATGAACTAAACTGTGTCCTAACTCGTTCCTCTGTCACCACCCTAGGAGCATCAGTGAGGCGTAGTCCACCTAGGGTCAGCATCTCCCTGTGGCGTGTGACTTCAGAGTGGTTGCCTGTCCTACAAAATGGCCCATCATCTAAAGTCCCCGAGCCATTCTTTCCTCCTCCTGTGCTTTTAGGACAGGCTTGGCTCAAGATACTGGATGATGTTTGTTCCTATGGAGCCGAGACGTAAAAGTGGGCAGTGTATAGATAGAGATGGGATACAAACCCGACGTAGCCCCAGCCCTCCCTGAGCACATGATTCAGAACTTACATAAACACACACAAAAATCACAAACTCCCAATTGTGGTAAGGGCTGAAGTGAAAAAACAGATCAGAGAGAATAATAAAGTGTGCGGGTGCGGGGCGTCTAGGTCAAAGGTGAGCGGTGTGTGAGCTCTCTCCCTGCAGCTCCTGGGAGGGGGAACACGGCATGGGTACCTAGTGTCTGTCCTTTTTCTAGTAACAGTTGTCTAGGATAGGAATACTGGGGCCAATATTCATTTGTTTTTCATTTTACTTTTTCTTTCACTGCTGCTTACTCTGTTACATTGTTCTAGGATTTAGCGGAGGTACAGTGGTGAACGAGGCAGACAAGATTTCTGTTCTCATGTAGCTGTTGTTCAGAGGTAAGATGTTCTTCCTTAGAATACAGAAAGAGAAAAATATGACTAAACCCTAAGTTATTAGAAAAAAAAAGAACAGCACTGTGAAGATCACGATGGGGACAAGGAAGTACACCCTTGCCCAACACTTGACTATAGCTTGATTGAATATTTGATTGTATGTTTAAAAAAAAAAAAAGGTATGCATCACTTGGAATCCATGATCAGCAATGTAGAAAATGACCCTGACCCGGAAGTTGAAGCTGGTGAGCAGGTGTTACAGATGGTTGATGCTGGCCATTGGTCTCATCTTACTCCTCTTCTGGTTAGGTTTGGCCTCAAGTGGAAATTTGCCTGTGTGGAGAATTACTGACAAAGATGTGCTATTGTCATTATGGTCACATACATTAGTGTCCATG
Source organism: Aplodontia rufa (assembly GCA_004027875.1). Classification (NCBI taxonomy): domain Eukaryota; kingdom Metazoa; phylum Chordata; class Mammalia; order Rodentia; family Aplodontiidae; genus Aplodontia; species Aplodontia rufa. The sequence continues at coordinate 3,113 of PVKS010022114.1, read as the reverse complement.
AATGTACCTAACGTGTCGTTAGCCGAGAGACTGGAGATGGAGTTGTGAGCCTGCAGGGGGAGAGTGGTGGATGGTGTGGAGCAACTGTCATCCCCATGGACAGGCTCCCGTTCCCAGGCCAGGGGGCCAGCCGACTAGCTCCACGAGATTCTTGACTTTAGGAAAGTTTTCTTTACAATCAGCAATTTGACTCAGTCAATAATCATAAGACATTTTGGAGACATTTCATCAATTATCCTTAGGAAGAAATTAACAATTTAAGATGTCAGACAGGAAACGGACATGTCAAGACTTATAAGAAACAATTTTTGAAAAACTGGCTGACATTCTCAAGAGCTGTCAAAACCGACTAGAACATGCAAGCCAATTGAACCCATAACTTTTGATTCTTTTATCAGTGCAGCTGCCCACATTCTCAGTAGGAAGACAGGCCGGCACAGCCAATGGGGTTCTTTTAATTAAATCAACAGGCATTTCTGATTTATTCCAAAAAGGTGAAATAATGCACAAGATCAAAACAGAAACACTCAGCTGCTCGGCCTTGTCTCGCTTTCTTGTGAAATCGAAAACAAAATAAACAAGCTAGCGTACTGCATTTGGCATAAAGGGGACCAGGAAAATTTATCATGGACAATTGAATTATAAGTTATCTTGAGAACAAAGCTAGCAACTATGTCCAAGTTCGGCAAAATACACAAAGAATTTGATAAATATTGAATTATGCTTCAGGGCCAACAGCTAATATTTTGAATATAATTTTTTTATAATTTCTTTCTTGGAAATTAAAGTCTATCACAAAGTACAACTTTTCACATATACTGAATTGTTCCTTGTCTCAGCATAGGGAAGAGTTTTTGCCTGCTTTTATACCATAACCTTGAGCAATTTTTCTGTTAATTGAGAAGGAAAAACGCTTGAACATAGCCAAAGAAACGTAGTTAAAAAAAATAGGCTGTCTGTAAAATGCTGCGATCGTCAGATATATTGTACATATTTACTGTCAAGTAAAGATAATGTGTTGAAGGCATTAAGTTATATTATGGTAATTATTTTGGAATATGTAGTATTTGGTTTATAGAGTTTTGTGTAAAATGGAGACTATTTAAGCATCTAAAAATATTGATGGTGGTTTTCTAAATTTAACGACACGTTAGGATCATGACACAGGAGTGGTGAGGTCACTGTAAAAAACAGAGTCCCTTTCCGAGCCAGCCAGGGAGGGATCCATATGGCGTTGTTCTTGGTTCCCCTCGTAACTTAAAGGGAAACTGTCACAATGTCCGGAGCTCTTGATGTCCCGCAAATGAAGGAGGAGGATGTCCTCAAATTCCTTGCAGCAGGAACCCACTTAGGCGGCACCAACCTGGATTTCCAGATGGAACAGTGTATCTGCAAAAGGAAAAGTGGTGGCATCTGCATCATAAATTTGAAGAGGACCTGGGAGAAGCTTCTGCTGGCAGCTCATGGTATTGTTGCCAATGAAAGCCCAGCTGATGTCAGTGTCATGTCCTCCAGGAATACCGGCCAGCGGGCTGTGCTGAAGTTTGCTGCTGCCACTGGAGCCACTCCTATTGCTGGCCACTCCACTCCTGGAACCTTCACTAACCAGATCCAGGCAGCCTTCCAGGAGCTACTGATCCCAGGGCTGACCACCAGCCTCTTGCAGAAGCATCCTACGTCAATGTGCCCACCATTGCTCTGTGTGACACAGATTTCTCCTCTGTGCTACGTGGACATTGCCATTCCAAGCAACAACAAGGGAGCTCATTCTGTGGGTCTGATGTGGTGGATGCTGGCCTGAGAAGTTCTGCGTATACGTGGCACCATTTCCCGTGAACACCCATGGGAGATCATGCCCGATCTCTACTTCTACAGAGACCCTGAAGACATAGAAAAGGAAGAGCAGGCTGCTGCTGAAAAAGCTGTAACCGAGGAGGAATTTCAGGGTGAATGACTGCGCCAGGTCCTGAGTTCCTGCTACTCACCCTGAGGTTGCAGATTGGTCTGAAGGTGTGTGGGTGCCCTCTGTGCCTATTCAGCAGTTCCCCACTGAAAACTGGAGCGCCCAGCCAGCCGCTGAAGACTGGTCTGCAGCTCCCACTGCTCAGGCCACCGAGTGGGTAGGAACAACCACCGAGTGGTCTTAAGGTGTTGTTCTGTGAATATGCAAGCAAAATGGAAATGAGGTTATGGGAAATAAATGCCAGTTTCTAAAAACAAAAAAAACAAAAAAACCACATAGAGTCCTGGGTCCTGTCCCTCAGATTCCAGCTCCCTAGTTAATTATAATCTTTAAGATTAAAATCCGAGTCCGTCAATAACTGTGTAAATGTAATCATCAAAGTTCTGAAAATAAAAATGCGTTTAGTTTTAGATTAGGTTGCAGATAAAATAGAGGGTGCTTTGCTAAATTTGAATTTCAGATAAACAAATACATTTTTAGTATAAGTCGGTAACAAATAGAGGCACCCTGTATTTTAATTTGTTTAATCCGGCAATGCTAATTTAGCTTTTTATTTAAAAATAATAAAAAATTATTATTACATACTGTTGGAGATATATAAAGATTTTGGTGATTTAAAGCAAAACAAACTACATAAAGGTGTCCTCTGGCCCTGGGGGCCCAAGGCAGCTCACCTGTCCTTCACACTTTCGGAGTTCACCTAGTCTTCTATTTTTCTTAATGTTCATAGTTGTCCTTCGCAGAGAAGGTAGAGGAACAAGGCTCTGTCATCTTGATTGGACCAGAGCAGATTATGTCTCTACTATTTTTTCTTCCTTCCCTCCCTTCCTTCCTTCCTTCCTTTCTTCCTCTTTAAGAGAGAGGGGACAGTGAGAAAGAGAAAGAGAGAATCAATTTTAGTTTCTCACGTGGCTTTTATTGCTCTGACACTTCATTGTGTACGTGGTGCTAGGGTTCGAACCCACGTCCTCGTGCATGCCAGGCAAGCACTATAACCACCGAGCTACCACTTCAGTCCCCTGCTATTATTTTTTAATATTGAAGTTTTAAATCTATATTTTTTAGAAATAGTTATTTCTACCTATTAGGACACAATTCCATAAAAAAGTGTATTTATTGATGGCTATTCTTCAGCTTGATATAGTGAAGC
>PVKS010022113.1:0-34218 GCA_004027875.1 Aplodontia rufa | reverse complement strand
CTCTAACAGGAGTGAGGTGGTATCTCATTGAAGTTTTGATTTGCATTTCCCTTATAACTAATGATGTAGAGCATTTTCTCATATATTTGTGGGCTTTCTGGACTTCCACTGGAGAGAAGTTCCTTTTGAGTTCTTTAGCCCATTTATCCATTGGATTTTTTGCGAGTTTGGATTTTAGTTTCTTTAGTTCCTTATATATTCTGGATATTAGCCCTCTGTCCAAGGTGTAGCAGGCAAAAATTTTCTCCCAATTTCCCTGATGAACATTGATGCAAAAATCCTTAATGAAATTTTAGCTAATCGGATACAAAAGCATATTAAAAAGATAATCCATTATGATCAAGTGGGCTTCATTCCAGGGAAACAAGGCTGGTTCAATATACGCAAATCAATAAATGTAATTCACCACATAAACAGAATTAAAAACAAAAACCATATAATCATCTCAATTGATGCAGAGAAGACATTTGATAAAATTCAACACCACTTTATGCTCAAAACTTTGGAAAAGATAGGGATCAAAGGAAGATACTTTAACTATGTCAGAACCATCTATAACAAACCCATAGCCAACATTATCCTCAATGGAGAAAAACTGAAAGAATCATTTTTTTTTAATTGAGTTTTTCACATGGCTTTCACCCACATTGTGTACGTGGGTGCTGGGGTTTGAATCCCTGTACTTGTGCATGCTGGGCAAGCGCCTTAACCGCCAAGCCACTGCTCCAGCCCTCTTTCCTAACTTTTAAAGTAATAGTATTTTTTATTTCTCCCCAATTCAGCCAGTGGTGAAGCACTGCCCTTGTCACCCTTCCGTTCAGTCCACTTCTAGGTGTCTGTTCTGAGAGGGAATGCAGGCTAATAGCTTAAAAGGAGTTTGACTAGAAAGGTAAATTTACAAGACAAAGAAGACACAGAAAGTGATCCAGAGTATTTATTAGTGTCTTTTGGGATTATCCATTTTTTTATAATGTACTATCCAAATATAGTATTTAACTCTTGATTACTCCTGGTTAGTTTCATAGCTGTGTGAGACTTGACTGTGTAAAAAATGTTTTTCTCCCGTTTTATATTGAGTGTATATTATTGTTGATTATAGGCAAAATGTGGAGCAGATATCCAGAGCTTACTCATGTTACTTGACTGAAACTTTATGCCTATTGATGAATAATTCCTGCTGCTCAGACTCGATGTTTTTTCTCCTCTTTCTGCTTCTAGCCTCCCCTTCTCAAAATCAAGCAACATTTCCATTAAATTTGAAAATCTGTTACCAATGGAGTGTGATCAAGAAATTAAACCATGCATGCTGAAGCTAGTGGGATTTAAAGATTAAGTGGTGTCAAGGGAATTTTGTATTTAGCACATTAAAATTTTTGCTTAGAATGTCTTAATGATGGGAGTAAGAAAGAACAAAAATCTACATGACAACTATTGAATTTGATTTTATTAGTTTTAAGCAGGTAAGAGGGATGTGGTATTTAATTTTGGAAATTAGTGGTATATAAAAACTTGCTAAAATATCTAAGAATTTTATTTTCTTTTGAAAAAGAAATTCATGTGTTCTGCATGAATTTAAGCTATATAGTTGAATATTCCTGGTAATGTCTTTTACACAAACAATTAACTCTTAACAAATATTAGCAAAATACTTCATTTTAAGGACTGGTCTTAGGTGCCCAGAATATAATGAAAATAAGACTTGCAAAAAGTTCCTGGCCTCACATTGCATATATACACACATACACATACTACACACTCTATCCACACCATTCAACAAAATGCATATATAGGCACAAAAGTGTGAGGTAACATACGCTTAAGTATATGCATGTCACTTGCGGAAGTGTGTTTATGTGTCTCTGTGAGCATATTGACACGGGCGTGATTTTAGGGATCAGGTGGCATCCAACATCATTAACTTGTAGCCAGGTTCTTCTCTGGTCTGGTTTTCCCACTTATACAGTAGGGGAGAGGCAGCCTGATGACAGCTATGTTTTTTTTTGTGTGTGTGTGTGTCTTATGCAGAGGGTGAGAATGGATGTTACCATGTGTGGCTTAATTAAGACTTCATGAATACCAAATACCACATGTTTCATGTATAATTTGCACATAATGAATATTGAGTGCCTCAGGTGCCTCATGCATATTTAGTGACCTATGTATGAATATGGGGTGCCTCATGGTTCTTCCTTCCCTTTCTGTTTTCACACGTAAGTCAGCTTGCTTTATCTAAAATGCTTCATTGCTTATCTGTGCCTAATCCATTTTTATGGGGTTCATCTATCCCATCTATTTTCCTATCCTTTTGAGTAGAACTGAAAAATTTTAAGCAGTATAGCAGATGTACATTACATCTGTCTAATAATGAAGTTCTGTGAGCTTAGTACCCAGAAGTTTCAGGGAAAAAATATTTTCCTATTCAAAGTTTCAAGTCAGTACATACTTATAAATATTTTCCAATGTAAGAGTTTTCATAAAATTTTGAGTATGTTAAAGTTAAAAATGAAGTAAAATTCCTTGGAAAAGACAGTTTTCTTGAGCAATGTATTCATATTGGTTTATGTTTTGCTTCTTATATGAGCTTGTGGAAGGAGAGGTAAGGAAGGAGAAGGTAATACTCTTTCCTGACTTGATTTTGAACTGTAACTTACCAGTTTCACTTGTCTAATGAACATTTTTGATGTATTTATAATTCAAAATATAGCACATGGAAATATTAATTTGTATGATATAGTGGCACACTAATATAGATTTTGGCTGGCTACAGAGCTCCATTTCATTCTGCCTTTGAGTTGGATTCCCATTAAGCTTCCTGGCTGAGTAATCAGGGATTGTGCTTAAAAGGTAGGCATGATTGGGCTGGAGTGCTTTCTCAGTGGTTATGGTGCTTGCCTGGCATGTGCAAGGACATGGGTTCAAACCCCAGCACCATATACACAACAAAGTGTCAGAGCAATGAAAACCACATGAAAAAATAAATAAAATTGATTGTTCTCTTTCTCTCTTTTTCTCTCTTAAAAGAAAGAGGTTAGGTATGATTGACAGGGTTGTTTGTTTTTCTGGGTATAGTGGTTCCCCCTTCTCCATTGGGGGATACATTCTAAGACCTCAGTGGATACTACACACACACACACACACATACATATATAAATATGTATAATATAAAATAATGTAAGGTGTATATATATATACACACATACATATATCTAAAAGATTAACAATAAAAACTAATAGTAAAATAGAATAATCCATGAGAATATGCTGTAATAAAAGTTATGTGAATGTAGTCTCTCTCTCAAAATACTTTTTTTGTGGTGCTGGGCCTCATGTATGCTAGGCAAGGGTTCTACTACTGAGCTACATTCCCAGCCTTATCCTATCTTCTTCTGATAATGTGAGATGATACAATGTGGAGATGAAGTGAGGTGAGTGGCGTTGGTCTTATGACATAGTGTTAGGCTACTTACTTACACACAAGCACAGCAGTAACCCAAGAGTTGATCTGATAACTGGGAGAGTTATTTCATGAATAATTTAACAGCTGTTCACTTGGTTGTTGAACAACTAATGGGCAGGTAGCATATACAGTGTTCATACCACTAGGCCAAGGAGTGAGACATCTTGGGTGGGACAGAACAAGATGGCAGAGAATTAGTCATCCTATTCAAAATGGAAGGAAATTTAAAACTTATGAATTTTTTATTTCTGGAATTGTCCATTTGATATTTCCAGACCAGGGTTGACCTTGGACAACTGAAATCACAGAAGACAAAACCTCAGATAAAGGGGAAACAGTGTATTGTGAGAAGTAGTTTTCTATTTCATGATTACTTAGTCAGGGAAGGACCTAGGATTTGGCATCTTGTCTGAAAGCTTCTGAGAGGATCTCACAGATGGTTTGAGAAGGTTTATGTGAACAGATATATCACCCACCCCGTGGACCTAGAGGGGTGGTAGTAAACGGGGTTCATGTACATAAACCAAATTTTGGTAAATATATATATAATATGTATAATATAAAATAATATAAAATATTATTTCCTTAAGATATAGAAATAGGCATTCATTCACTACCCCATCCCCCTACCATTTTTACTACAAGGCTAAGACTTTTTCTGAATAACGGATGTTTAGAAGCACTAACAAACATATTTGAGAACAAACATGCTTGGTTCTAGGCAAGTGGACAATAGAGTTGGTGGGAGCAGAGGTGCCCAGAGTACTTGGTGTATCTTGTTAGTCTCAAGGGTTTTAGGCCCTGATGTCCATCAGTCACTTTAACTGGAGGAAAGGAAGTCTATTGCTGATTTGGAGGTTGATTGAGCTTATTCTATTTTTATGTATAACTTGAATTTCAAGTTTAGATCCTTTAGTACACATCACTGTTATAGCAGGTAAGAAAGACATTTCTTGCATCGGAGGCTCTAGTTTGTGTCACTCTGGAATCCCTTACACAGGCAGGCTGGTCCTGCAGTTGAAGAGGGCTCTCTAGTGCAGCCAGCTCCAAAGAGTGCCATGCACGTGATGCCACAGCTACCACACATCTCCTGTGTAGGAAGGGCAGGTCTCATGATTCTTATGTTGCTTCGAGGATACAGTAATAGCTGTCACCCAACCCTGACCGAGTGCTAGGTCCCAGACTGAGCTCAGCGTATGGAGGGGCACATTTGATTCTGATGACATCAGATGGCAGTGCAGATTCTGGCAGTGTCCTGCCCACTGCCCTGGTTCCTCAATGTGATATCTGTGGTGGCTGCTGCAGGCATCAGCTAGGGTGAACAACACTTCCCACTTTGTGTCTGAGGGTTCTCCTGGCAGCCTGAACTCTGAGTTCTTAAACCAGGAGGAGTTGGTGACACTTGTCCCTGTGACAGTCACCCTAAGGCTCCTCTGGCTAAAGGAACTTCCTCACACAGGAGGCCCTTAGCCAGTGACAACAGTGACTGGTGGGTGATACCAGCTTCTGAGCCCCTCATGAGGGCAATGCTGAGGTGTCTCTCTGCTGTCTCTGAGAGGTCCCCCACAGAATTGGTCAAATTCCTGAGTCCATGAAAATCAGACTTTTTGCTCCACACTCAACCTGACAGTAAATTCAACAGAGATAAGCAATATACCACCTATAATCCCACTGGATTGATAGTTTCTTATTATTAATTGCTATGAATAAATGAAATTTAAGATTTTCTGGAAAGCATTACAAATGGGTGAGGATGGGAACGAAAGCTGTAACATAATAACTGAATTTATTTTTAGCTCTGCTGTGTACCAGTCTACTCAGTCCTGTGTAGGCTTTGCTCTCTAGCATTTCACCTTCCTACCTCTGCATCAGTGTCCCCTTTTGTATAAATGACTTTCATTCCAATGTGGGTTAGGGGGTCGACTCCTGGCGAAATCCAGTCTAAACCACGTGGGTTTCGAGGAGCTGGAGGTGCAGGAAGATTCTGTGATCTTGCTCAAGGTTGCATAGTTGGCACATGATAGAGCTAATGATGAATTCATAGTTATTACATTACACTCAACCTTTGTTCCCATCCTTATTTTTTGTAATGCTTTCCAGAAATTAAAAATTTTGTTTTTTCAAATGGAATTAACAGTAAGCAACCATTAGTCCAGTGGGATTATGGATGGTATGTTATTAGTCTGTCTCTGCTGCATTTATTATTAGAGGATCAAGTATGGAGCAGAAAGTCTGATTTTAATGGACTTAGGAGTTTGATGGGGTTGTTTTTGCTAAGGAGAGATTAATCTTTTATATGTAAATTTCTGAAAGCAGTGTAGATGCTGACTGAGGAGGAGGGCTGATCCCCTCTCTCGTGATGTTCAGTGTGGCCTTGGCTAGGAGCAGGAACAGGGCCATCTGTGCAGATTGGATGTACACCACCTGCTGTGCTAAGATGTCATATCTGCTGAGCCCAAGGAGTCGTTATAAGGAAGTCAGTTAAAAACAAATCTCTGCTCATTTTAGAGCATCTTTTAAAAATTTCTCCCTAATTAAGGAATTTTGTTGCTTTTAGTTTCAGTTACTGGTGAAAAATTTAATGTATTTGGAAGAAAGCTTTGATCATTTCAGTGCTTGTATTTTTCTTTTCTTTTCTTTTTTTGGTGCCAGGGATTGAACCCAGAGTTGCTTAACCACTGAGCCACGTCCCGAGCCTCTCTTTATATTTTATTTTGAGACAGGGCCTTGCTAAGTTGCTGAGGCTGTATTCAAACTCAGGTTCCTCCTGTCTCATCCTCCTGAGTTGCTGGGATTACAGTGTGTACCACCATGGCCAGCCAGTACTTTTTCTTATAAAGATAGAAACATTGGGAAGTGTGTACATTTTCCTCTTTTTTGAAAGACAAATGCTTGGAGATTCTATCCGACTTAAATAAAAATTGCAACTTCATGGCCTAACAAAGTATTCCAAGTTTCTCTCATAAAAGTGAGTCCATGCATCTTAGCATTTAAAGTTCTTTCCCATTGTTTCCAATCTCTTGTTGTAGTAGTATGTTTTTTTTTTTTTTTAAGATTATCTGTTAGGAAAAGGCAAGCATGTGTCATGTGATCCGTAGACATAAAATGAGATTGTACGGAAGTGCAGAATAGAACTGTATGCCCATTTTTAGGAACCAATGGGAAATATTTTACTTTAACAATGATATCAAAGGGTTTGGCTGTTAACACACAGATCCTTGACCACATGTGTGCTCTCTGACTGAAAATAGAATGAAAGTATCCTTTCTCCTAGTTCACTTCTCTCTTCTTTCAAAGATCTGAATCGATACTCCCTGGTTTTGGGAAATATCCATCATTTGTCCCGCGTGGCTCAACACAGTTTCGCATCACATCTGCCTGGCAACATGTATTCTGAAGGTGCCGCATGTGTGTGCTCTGAAACACTGCTTTAGATGCTGTTGACTCATGAGAAGATAAACAGTCCTAGGAAGAATTCAGTCCAGTGAGGTATTATTTTCTATGGGGCAATTCCCTTGGTCAAAGCTCAAAAGCAGACCCAATTTAACCTGTTGCTGGCATGGAAAAAGTTATGGGGAGGGTCTTAGGTCAATTTGGGGATGCTGTAATGAAACACCATAAACTGGGTGGCTTCTAAGCAATCGGAATTTATTTCTCATAGTTCTGGAGTCTCTGGGGCTCAGGATTAAGGCACCATCACATGCAGTGTCTGATTCCTGGTTCATAGACTCTATCTTCTTGCTGTGTCCTCCCGGGATAGAAGTGGTGAGGGTTCTCTCCTGGGCCTCCCTTTAAGGGGCACTAATCCCATTCTTCATGGCATCCAGCAGGACCTAACTGCCTCACAAAGTCCACACCTGCATCACATTGGAAGTTAGGATTTCAGGTGTATTAGGAGGACACAAACATTCAGACTAAGGAAGTTACGCTTGATTGGTGGGGAGATTTAGGGGATGCAGGTAGAAAAATGTGTGTGCCAGTTCTCTGATTATAAGGCACCAGCAGTGATTCTGGGAATACTGTCACCTCAGAAGTTTAGGTATGTGCTAATTCACTTTGTAAGCATTTGGCTTTTGCTGGACACATGTCCTGCCTCTGGACTCCACGTGAATGAATTGCACTGAATTCTTGTACCTGTTTCTGTTTCTGTGTTGTGCCACCAAGTTTCATTCATTTGCCAATCACCTATAAAGCTGTACTTGGCAACATTTCCCAAAAGGTGAAATTTATTGTTTTATAGAATGTATAGACTATATTTCCTAGTGACAGATTTGTATTCTCTCCATGTCTTTTTATAATTTTATAAATGTAAGCTTTTAATCTTTTCAGCTTCTCCTTCCTAGAATCAAAATTTCCACGAAAAAGTTTATTAGAGGGAAAATGTCATCTCATTGGTTATATTATTTGCCTTATCTGAACATGGTTCTTTCTTTATGTGTCATGATGAGAAATCTATGCAGGGGAAGTGCCAGGGAGCGGGAGCGACAGTAGCCAAATTCTGTTGTTACATTGTGTGCATGTATGAATGTGAGACCACAAATACCACCATTATGCACAATTATTATGTACCAATAAAAATGTGGAAAGAGAAAGAGACATACATGCCATATTCGTTGTAAGGCTGAATAGTAGTTTATTAAAATCAGGATAATACCTTTGTCCTCTTTTTTGGTCTTTGCCTGTTTTTCTTATTTTTCTGGGAGTGGAAAGTTGTCATGGAGAAAGTTGAGGAATAGTTTTTGACTTAGAGAATAGTTTGAGCTGACATTGATTTTTATTTTTCCCCCTCACTATAAGTCCTTCAAAGAGTAAACAAAACAAAACCCCCTGACCTTTCACTTACTTTCTGTCTTCTACCTTTCCTTACTCCCACCAGGGAAAGGGTTGTGCACAGTACCAGATTAATGTCATTTGCCTGATCAGGAATCATCTCTATTTAAAAATTGTCAGTATAGCAACAAACACGTGAAAAAAAAGTTCAACGTCTTTATTAATTAGAGAAATGCAAATCAAAACTACACTGAGATTTCATCTGACTTCAGTAAGATTGCCAACCCACTATACAAGTAATAATAACTACTACAGAGGATATGGAGAAAAAGGACCACTTTTACACTATTGGTAGGATTGTAAATTAGTATAGAGGTTCCTCAAACGACTAGGAATGGGGGTCAGAGAGGTGGCTCGGCAGTAGCGCACTTGTCTGGCATGAGGAAGGACCTGGTTCTGAACCCCAGCCCACATATACAACAAAGTGTCAGAAAAATAAACACATGAAAAAATAAATAAAAATTGATACACTCTCTCTTTCTTAAGAAAGAGATGAGGAATGCAACCACCATATGATCCAGCTTTCCCACTCCCCAGTATTTATCCTAAGGAATTAAAAGTCAGCGTACTGTAGGGATACATGCGTGTCCATGTTTACAGCAGCCCGATTCATAATAGCCAAACTGTGAAACCAGACTAAGTGTCTGTCAGTGGATTAATGTACAAACACAACGTGGCATATACACACGATGGGGTTTTATTCAACCATGAAGAAGAATGAACTTGGGCTGGAGTGGTGGCTCAGTGGTAACGGTGCCTGCCTGGCATGCGCAAGGATGCGAGTTCAAACCCCAGCACCACGTACACAACAAAGTCTCGGAGCAATGAAGGCCACATGAAAAATGAAATAAAAATTGTTTCTCTCTCTTTCTCTCACTGTCCCTCTTATTCTCTCACTCTTTCTCACTGTCCCTCTCTCTTTAAAAAAAAAAGAAGACAGAACTTGTCATTTGCAGGAAAATGGATGGAACTTGAGAACCTTATGTTAAGCAAAATAAGCCAAACTCAAAACGTCAAGGGTTGTATATTTTCTGTCATCTGTGGAAATTAGAGAAGAAAAAGAAAAGAAAGGCATGTGGAGGAATTTCATGAAAATCTGAAGGAGATCAGTAGAGTAAAGGGAAAGGGACCAGCGTGAGTGAGGAGGGGAGGGAAAGAGGAAATGAGTGAGGAATGATATTGGCCAAATTAGATCGTTACATTGTGTACGTGTGTGAATATATAAAAATCCCACCCTTATCTATAATCGTAATGCACCAATAAAAATATGAAAAATAAAAATTCTGAGTTCATGTTGCTCTGTCAGGAGCAGGAGTGGTGGTACAAGGGGTGGAATATGTAAGGGAGACCTTTTTATAATAATTGTTTTTAAGGGAGAGAGAAAGAATCTTATTTTTTCATCTGGTTTTAGTTTTTCTGACAGATGTGTATATGGTGCTTGGGTTCAAACCCAGGTCCTGATGCATGGCAGGCAAGCGCTCTACGGCTGAACCACTGCTCCAGCCCTGGGAGACTGTTTTTATGGGAATGTTTCTTCATAAACTGTAGCCACCTGATTATCTACCAAACAACACTCCTGACACTTTTGGTCTAACCTCTCTGATTTTGGTATTTTTTTTTCACAAAATCTAATTGAAGAGTGGTGGGATCTGCATTTCTTTTTATTTTATGATTCGTTACATTTTTGGAAGCTTTGGGACAAAGATTGATGAAGAATTGCTTCCATATGCATTCCAGTGAAGCCCAAAGGTACCATTTCCTAATCACTGAAGGAGAGATTTTGGCTTCTCCTCTTGTGCTCATGGCTTCTGATGTGTGTGAGGGGGCTGCTCATGCTTCACACAGGACTGTTGTGAGAAGTCTGTTTCCAACTCTGGCTGTTTTGACAGGCGTATAGCATAGCACCCTATTTTTCAAATCACTTTTGTTGGCTTGTGATTATACTTGTGAAAGGTGCTTATTTGGAAGCACCACAGCTGTTGAGTCCTGATTACAGCCACAGAGTAGGTACAGTTAAGCTGACTGCATTTTATGTGGTGAGGTCCAGGACCAGGGGATGGAAGATTCAGGCTGACTCTAGGACAGGGCTGTGAGGAAGAGCTTCCCAGGAACTGCTAGATTGCAAGCACTCCAACTTTCATGGATGATGAAAAAACTGGACAAGATATACTGTTTTGTATATTCATTTTGACTTTGCTAGTCTTAAAATATCTTTTGGAAATGAGACTTTTAAAAAATTGGGTTTACTTAGATATGTGAGCAAATACAAATTCATAGTAGTCCTTATTTTCTCACAAATAGATATAAATGATTGGATATGATATAAACTTAACTGGTTCTCACTTTTGAGAGTATATACATTTTTTTTTGTGGGGGTCATTTTCAAAATAATATATTCCAAAAAAATTAGGAAAATAAAATGTAATATAAGCACATTTTCCACCAGCACACACATTTTGATCTTTTGATGCATGCCCCTAGTTTTTTAGAGTATGTTTAAAAAGTCCTGCTTGCAGATATATTTTTTGCACTTGTCATTTTATGAGGCTTACATATTATTATGCCTTATTTTCTTTTTAATGAATAGCTGGTTATAATCAGACTTTTACAAATCATCAAAATAGCTTCTTTAAATGACCTTTAAATGTTCGAATAATTGCCTATATTTGTATTTTTGTAATCGTCATATTGCTTTTTCCATGTGTTTGCCATTGTGTTTATTACTAAGATGAACACGTTTGTGCTGACAGTTTTTCCTCTTTCACCATTTGGATTCTTAGAAACTAGACTCCTAGAAGTAGAACTACTGGGTCTGGAGTGGTAGCTCAGTGGTACTGTGCTGGCCTGGCACCATATACGCAACTAAGTGTCAGAGTAATGAAAACCAGTCGAAAAACTAAAGTTGATTCTCTTTCTCTCTCTTTTTTTTTTTTTAAAAAACAAAACTACTGGGTCAACTACATAGAAATTAACTCTTCTTTATGTAGACCAGATTATTCTCCAAAATGACTGCATGAATTTACACTAATGTCATTGTGCAAGCACTACTCTTTACTGATGCTTATGATACTTGTAAATTTCAGGGTTATTGTAATTATATAAACTATAAAACCCTCACCTGAGATAAAATCTTTTAATTCCCTAGAAGAATCCACTATTTAAAAAAGAATGGATTGAAGTATTGTATTTGGCCTATTGAAGATAAGAATTTGTTTGCAAATATTTCTGAAATTAAGCTAAACAGATTTAGCAAAATCAGATATTCTGGAGACATTGTGCACCTTGTTTCAGACATGAGCATGCTTTGCTAACTACAGGGAAAAGATACTTTTAAGTTTTTAGAAAGGTTTGTATATTTGAAACTGGTGAATAGTGTAGACCTAAGATATTGAAGCTCTTTAAGGAAAGTGAATTTGAACTTCCCAGTGTAAACAGAGTGCAAAAATCAGTAGATAGAACTGTTTAAGAAAATGAATACTTATAGACCCACTGTGCTATTATAGCAGATTCATTTTAATTGAGATAGAATTGGACTCCATAACCCAAGTTACAATTCTGGGAATAAGAATAAAGCTATGGCTTAGAATATGACCACTGTGTTTGTATCATCAATATATGCACATATGTTTGAAAGGAAATATAGGTAATGATATCTGTTAAAACTTTTTCCTTAGGCCAGGGCTATTGCTTAAAATTATTCTGTAAGCATTGTTTGAGATGAAAACCACATTTAAAGGTGGTTTTTGCCTACTGATGAAAAGCGTATTCATGTTAACACACCAAGGACTTTAAATGGACTAAATTATAATCAGATGTTAGATTTAGATCAGGTTTAACAAAAACAAATGATTCTTTTCAGAGATGAAAACTGATGGCTTAGTCCTAATGTGTCCATCTTTTTTTTTTTCAAACTAAACACCTTGAGGGGAGGGATCTGCATAATTTCATATGAGTATGCTTGTGATTTATCAGCAGCATACTGCTGAGCTTAAGAAATAAGAGCTCCCCTGAATGTTTTCGTAGGCCTTCTGAATGAGGATGCCTTGGTTTATAGTAACTTGATATGCAAAGCCACATTCTCCAGAAGGTTGAAGCAGGACCTGTTGGGATTGTAGGCCACATCCCCTTTGAGTGTTCTTGCTCCCTTTCCTTACTCATATCTTGCCACGTAGCTGTGACTGACAGATGGGGTCTAGAGAGGAGAAGGACGTCTTCCAGCTGGTCCCACTGCACTTCAGACCTTGTTGCTGAGACTTGGCTCAACAGTCATCGAGGACAGCAAGTGTAGCAAGCGGTGGAAGCAGTTCTAACGTTAAACTTAAGTGACGTTTCCACCATCGTTCAGCTAAAGAAAAAGCAGCTCCTCTAGGTTGTAATAAATGAGGCTAAACACCCAAGCACTGGCATGGCCTCAGTGCCTACAAATGATGAATGTTGTCAGGTGTAAGGTCCTTTCCTGCCTCAAAATAACTGCCTTTTTCTGTAGTCCTGGGGTGAAAATAAAGTGTGGGACAGATGGCAGTGGTCTGGTTAGGATTACAGAAAGCACACTTGACTGAAAGTTTGGGAATAAGAAGTGTTGAGGTCACCATGTGATTCCATGAATGTCACAGTACTTGAGATTTAACCAAGTATAAAAATTTCTTGGCATGCTTATAAAAATGCAGATTCCTGGGCTCCCACAAAGATTGATTCAGTGGGATCTGTGCGTTGAGCCCAAGAATATGATCTTTTTCATAGGCTCCCCCGAGGTGTCTGCAGTTCAGTAGAGTAGTTGATATATTTGTTAAGCAGCCCTACCTCATTTGAGGTCCTAGGAGTATTCAGTATTGTGATATAGTTTAACTGGTAGTCAACTTAAGAGTATGGAAAAATCATGCCGATTCATCATGTTTTTGGTGATTCGCAGGTTACTTTTGTGAGAAAAAAGGGATTGTACAGTGACAGAGGCAGAATCCTCCTTGTGGTAGAAATTTTGATTTTCCAAAATAGCTGTTAGGAATTAGGAGGTCAGTAGTATTCTATTGATACAATTTCTAAAGTAATAAAGGAAATCAGTATGAAAGTTGATAACTAGGTACTCATTTATTAGTGAGTAATTTAGTACTTAATAGGTAAGTAATTTAGTGTATGATAAGTAACCACTTGATAATACTAAATATTACCAATGTAGGTAGACCGGTGGAACTTTTCATAATGATCTTCAAATAGTTCAGATCTGTGTGTCTGTTATCTTTTAATGCTGTGGGCTTGTATTCCCACAGCATTTGTATTTGGCCTTTCTCCTGCTTTCTGACTGGATTCTGCACTACCAAGAAGACTTTAAAGGAATAAAGCTACTCTATTATATTAATACCACTTAATACTACTGTCGTTCCCTGATATTCCTAGTGTGGTCTGCATAGTCCTACATGGGAGAGGTGGGCAGTGGAGCTCCTAAGACTTGTTACTGCTGTCTTGAGGGCTGCAGAGATAAATCAATGTTTTAGTCTTTGTTGTTGTTTCCTAGTCTGATTTTTAGACTACTCAACTTCAAAAAGTATTTGTTTTATTTATTTATTTTTTAGATAGCATCTCACTATGTTGCCAAGACTGTTCTTGTACTCCTGAGCTCAAATTATCCCCCAGCCTCAGCCTCCTGAGTGCTGGTACTATAGGAGTATGCCACCATACTAGCCACAATACTTTAAAATAAAGGGTAAATATAAATAATAGGTTAAAAACAAAGTGAGATAATTTTCATCTTTAGAAATTGTGAGCGAACATTAGCTTCACCTTATACTTAAAAGTGTAGTCATAATGGCGTCTTAGTTGGTTTGGGGTGCTATAATGGAATATCATATATTGGGTAGGGTTTTTTTTTTTTTGTCTTGTTTTTGTACCAGTGATCACACCCAGGGGAGCTTAACCACTGAACCATATCCCCAGTCCTTTTTTAATTTTTTATTTTGAGACAGAGTCTTACTAAGTTGCTGAGGCCCTCCCTATGTTGCTGAGGCTGACCTTGAATTTGTGATCCTCCTACCTCAGCCTCCCAAGTCACTGGGATTACACACATACACCACTGTGCCTGGCCAGACTGGATAATTTGTATGCAACAGGAAATTATTTCTCATACTTCCAGAGATTGAAAAGTATAAACTAAAGGTAGCAGGAAATTTGGTGTCTGGTGAAGCCCCACATTCTGGTTCATAAATGGTGTTTTTAGCTGGGTCCTCACACTGTGAAAACAGTGAGTGATCTGTCTAGGTTCTCTTTTATAAGGGCAATCATGCAAATATCTCATTTATTATTTTTGTCAGAATTCTGTTTTTCCTGGAGTTGGCAATTGCCTTTTTGTTTTAATTTGGGTTGAACATTTTATATACCCATCACAAATTCTTTCCACATCCTCTAGTCCTCTCAGTATGATTGTCACATGGCCAAAATGTCAGATAATTCATCTGTTACTTTTCTTCCCCCTGACAACTTGAAGCCTGTTGTCCAGCTCCATCCCTTCCCATTTGCATTCTGGGCTGGCTGAACAGCTGGCATCTTGAGACTTTGCTTTCATCCTGAGAACCTCCTTCACTCCTATTTCTAAACTTAATTCCCAGTTTCCTGTGTTAACAAAAGTCGGTTACTTTCTTGGACTTTTTGTTCACTTTGGAGCACAGTCTCTACTAATGTAAAATACTAGGGAAGGTTTTTCTTGGTGTGTGTGTGTGTTTTTGCAACTTTGCATGCCTGAAAATCCCACCACATCCTTCCACTTAGTTGGGAAATAAGCTAGGTAAAGAATTTTGAATTGAATAGTATTTCCCCTTAGAAGTTTTGGCAGTAATACGTTGTCATGTAGCTTCCCATGGCTGGAATGAGGGTTCTGATACCATTCTAATTATCTATGATAGTTTTTATCTCTCTGGAAGATTTCAAAATATCTTTACTTCAGATGTAAAATTCAAAAGGACATGTGTTAATTTGAGTACTTTTCCATTCATCTACAAATTTGTTTAGCTTTACTAATATGGAAACTCCTTTTATTTCTGGAAAATTTATAGTCTTTTCTTTGATTTTTCTTTTTTTAAAGCCTGGTGTATATTTTATGAATTTTTAGTTTTTTCTGGAAATTGACTGAGTTGGTTTTTGAAGTCTTGGATTATTATTATTTTTTAAAGAGAGGGACAGTGACAGAGAGAGAGAGAAAATAATTCTATTTAGTTTTTCATATGGCTTTCGTTGCTCTGATGCTTTATTGTGTATGTGGTACTGGGGTTTGAACCCATGTCCTCATGCATGCCTCATGCATGCTCCAGGCCCAGATTGATCATTTTTTTTAAAGTACTTTTTTCCTTTTCTTTTATGTATGCCTCCTATTCTTCCTGAGAGAATTTTAAAAAGTTTTCCAAATCTTGATAGAATTTCATTTTTATCTTATTTTTAAATTTATATGATTTCTTTCTTGTTCTTTAATACCTTATTTGGAGTGGGGTAGATAGAGGAGTGTATTACTTTTTTTTCCTCTTTTGGGTAGCACTAATTGTTAAGTTAAAAGAAATTCTGCCATCCTACTTTCTGTTTGACCATTCCCTGTTGTGTTAATCAGATTTTTGTTGCTGTGACCAAAATAACTGACAAGAACAATCTGGAGGAGGACAGATTTTTTTTTTTTTTTTTAGCTTATAGTATCTGAGATTTCAGTCCCTGGTCAACCAGCTCCATCTCTAATGGGCCTGAGGTGAGGAGAATATCATAGTAGAAAGGCTTGGGATAGGAAAGCTGCTCAGCTCATGGCACGTGGCAGCCAGAAAGCAGACAGACAGAGGGACACACACACACACAGAGTCAGAGGATACTCCCCAGGGGCTTGCCCTCAATATCTGCTTCCTCCAACCGTCCCCACCTTCCTTCCTCAGTTTCCCCCGCCTCCCAGTAGTCCATTCAACTGTCCGTGATTCAGCTCTCTGCTGGTGAGATCAGAGCCCACGTGATCCACTCTCTTCCCAAGAACCCTACCTCTGGACATTGCTGCACTAGAGACTAAGCCTTCAACACCTGAGTTCCTGGGGCATATTCTAGCTCTAAACCATCAAACTTACCCTGCCCTTCTTATCTTTTTCTTTTTTTTTTCTTCTCCTTGGTTTTCTTTCCTTCTCCTCTTCTTCCTTCTCTTTCCCTTCCTCCTTACTTCATCTCTTCCTCATCTCCCTCTATTATTTGGTTTTGCTTTTGTGCATACTTTAGAGTGATAGTAAAACCAGTTCTTTGGTGTGATTTGTTGACTTGTCCTTACCAGCAAGAGAATGGCTGTGTATGTCAAGAATTTCAAGATAGATTGCTGCTTATGTGACTGTCTTTTAAAATTATTTTTATTTGTCCAGTTTTAAATGTCTACATGGGTACTATTCAGTGTACTATTCAGTGTCTCAGGGGTGCAAAGTATATCATACAATATTTATAAACCCCCCTTTTTCCCCACCCCCCCACCTAACGAGACTTCCCAAAGCTAATTTGTTAACTTGAGTTTGATGGATTTATCATATAAACTTACCCTTCTCTCATCCTCTTTTTTTTTTTTTTTTTTAAATGAAAGATAGTATTTCTTTTTTTTTTTTTTTTAAAGAGAGAGGGACAGTGAGAGAGAGAAAGAGAGAAACAACTTTATTGAGTTTTTCACATGGCCTTAGTTGCTCC
Source organism: Aplodontia rufa (assembly GCA_004027875.1). Taxonomy (NCBI): domain Eukaryota; kingdom Metazoa; phylum Chordata; class Mammalia; order Rodentia; family Aplodontiidae; genus Aplodontia; species Aplodontia rufa. Next base: position 17,258 of record PVKS010022113.1, on the reverse strand, counting down.
AACACTTAGTTGTGTACGTGGTGCTGGGGTTTGAACCCGGGTCCTCGTGCTTGCCAGGCAAGCGCCGAAACCGCTGAGCCACCACTCCAGCCCCTCTCATCCTCTTTTGTTTTACACTAGCTTCCACATATGGGAGAAAACATTTGACCTTTGATTTTTTGCTAATTTTTCTTAGCATGGTATTCTCTGTTTCCACCCATTTTCTGGCAAGTGCCATAATTTCATTCTTTTAAACAGCTGATTAGAACTCCATTGTATGTGTTTCTTAATCCGTTCATCTAATGATGGACATCTGGGTTGATTCCATAATTTAGCTACTGTAAGTTGTGCTGGTATGAACATTGATGTAGCTGTGTGGCTGTAGTATGCCAATTTTATACCTTTTGGGAAATACCCAGAGTGGGATAGCTGGGTTATATGGTGGTTCCATCCCTAATTTTTTGAGGAGTCTCCATACTGCTTTCCAGAGTGGTTGTACTAGTTTGAAACAGTATATAAGAATTCCACAACCTCTACAGCCTCTGTTGTTTATTCTTGATCTGTGCCATTGTGACTGGAGTGAGATGAGTTGTTTTTTTTTTCTTTTTTTTAAAGAGAGCGAGGGACACTGAGAGAGAGAAAGAGAGAATCCCTTTTATTTAGTGTTTCATGTGGCTTTCATTGGTCCAGCACTTTGTTGTGTATGTGGTGCTGGGGTTTGAACCCATGTCCTTTCGCACACCAGGCAAGCACCATAACCATTGAGCCATCGCTCGAACCCAAAATGAAATTTTTTTTTCCGTTTTTTCTTATTAGATGAATATGGAGTTACAATTGTGGGGGAAACATTATCAAACATTCAAGAACAAATGTATATATACTTAGTTATCCAGGGCTAATGCCGTGTCCAAAATGAAATCTTAATGTAGTTTTGATTTGCATTTCTCAGATTGCTAGAGGTGTTGAACATTTTTTTCATATATTTATTGGTCTTTTGTATTTCCTTATTGAGAAGGTTCTGATAGTTCTTTTGCCTGTTTATTGATTGGGTTGTTTGTGGTTTTGGTGTTAAGTTTTTTGAGTTATTTGTATATTCTGGATATCAGAAGTGTAGCTGGCCATGGTTTTCTCCCATTATGTAGGCCCTCTCTTCACATTCTTGATTGATTCCTTACCTGTACAGCTTTTTAGTTTAATGGCATCCCACTTATTGATTCTAGGTTTTATTTCTTGCTCCGTGGGGGTCTTGTTAAGGAGTCAGTGCCAGCTCCTGGATGATGGAGTGTTTAGCCTATGTTTTTCTTTGAATAGTTGTAAGGCATATGATTTAATTTGCACATCTTTAATCCATTTAATTTGAATTTTGTGCAGGGTGAGAGATAAGGATCTAATTTCATTTTTCTGCATATGGCTGTCCAGTTTTCCTAGCACCATTTGTGATAAAAGCTGTCTTTTTTCCAAGATATATTTTTGTCCCCTTTGCCAAATATCCAATGGCTTATAGATTGTGGCTTTGTCTGTCTTCTGTTCCATTGTTCTTCATGTCTATTTTGATGCTGATACCATGCTGTTTTTGTCACTACATCTCTATGGTATAATTTTAGATCTGGTATTGTGACGCCTCCTGTTTTGCTTTTTTTGCATAGTATTACTTTGGTTATTCTGGGTCTCTTATTCTTCCAAATGAATCTAAGAATTGATTTTTCTTTATCTGTAAAGAATATTGTTGGTATCTTGATAGGGATTGCATTGAATTTGTATGACACTTTTGGTAGAGTGACCATGTTGACTATATTAATTCTGCCTATCCAAGAACACGGGATGTCTTTCCACCTTCTCAGGGCTTCAATTTCTTTCTTCAGTGTTCTATAATTTCCGTTATAGAGGTCTTTTACTTCCTTGGTTAGGTTAATTCCCATGTATTTTATTTTATTTTTTTAAGTTATTGTGAATGGGATGAATTTTCTTATTTCTTCTTTGACCGAATCACTGCTGTAGTATAGGAAAGCTGTTGATTTGTTGATCTTGTGTCCTGCAACTTTTCTAAATTCATATAGAAGGTTTAGAAGTCTTCTGGTGGAGGTTTCTTTTTTTTAAGGTCTTCTATGTGTAGGATCATATCTTCAGCAAATAGAGATAGTTTGTATGTGACTGTCTTTGACAGAACAGTCCCCACAGGTGGAGCATTACATCAGCTATGGACCTGAGCTGGATTTTAATATATCCAAACTGAACATGTGGAGAACCCAAGAGAAAATTCTAACCCTCAATAAAAATAATTGTCTTACCTTTAATGACAGCACAAGGTCATTTGTTAAGTCTGCCTCACTGATGGTGTAGAAAGGCAAAAAAGCATAGATATGTTCAGTGTAGAAGACCTTTCACTGAAGAAAGGGCATTCCTAACAGAAGCTGCCCACCAGCTCTGCTAGTATACTCCAGCTCAACTCTTTCATGAGCTCCCTGGCCTCTGAGTATGAACTGTCTACACCCCCAAACCCTGGATCACGTGCCCCGTGATCACCAAACAATAAACAAATGCCACATATTTCCAAACATCCCACAGAGGAGCAGCGCTTCCTCTGTTGAGGAATCAGTGTAAGCCAACTTGAATTCACTTCCCCAGACCTGGAGGGCTTAGCTTCATCTCTACCACCCTGCAGCTTTTGGTTCCCTCCAGGTACAACTGCTACTTCGGGTGTTTCGAAGCATTGAAAAAAGGAAATCAGAGTTTTGAGTCAGACACACCAGAGAGTCACATCATTCTTCTCTGCCCAGAATTCCCTTTCTCCATGTCCCCACGTCTAAAGCCGACATTAATAATCAGCTCAAACAGTTCTCTACCATATTCTTTGTTTGAATTTCTATCCTATATTTACTCTTCTGTAATTCCCAGCCTGTTAGTCTTGTCATGTTATTGGTTGATTGTAAATTCTTCATGGTCAAGGTTAAGGGCTTCCATTTATTAAATACTCACAGGGTGCTTATTTGCAATCCTGTGAGGTGAAAGCAGCGCCTCAGGAAGGTAAAGAACTTGCTTAGAGTTCTGCCACTAGTTCATGGCAGCCCTAGAGATGAACTCAGCATTTTCTGACTCTACGACTTTTATCTCCTCTCTGTACCTAAGGTGCTAAATAAATTTTGTATAAGTCAATGCATGTGTCTTTCGACAGAAAGATGAATAGTAGCAGCTGTGATGAAAGCATGTCTTTTCTTAGCTTCTCCCAACCCCCAATTTTGTGGGAGAGGATAGTAAAGCACACTGCGTTTCTGCATATAACCTGAACTTCAAGCCTGGAACACATTTGTTTCTGATTTAAAATAAGTTGGCTTGCCCCATTGCCATGTTATTACAAACACAAAAGAAATATAAACTTCATTCCATTAAATAACCATCCACATAAACTCTTAAATAGTTTCATGGCTTTGGGTTGGGCCAAAGCAGGATATTAAGGAAATGATTATTAATGTTACATATTTTATTCAATCTGGCTGTAATTCTTTAACCTTCCCACCACCCCTAATAGTACCAACAAACCCTTTTCTCCTCTCTCAAAAGGTTCTCAGGAGGTTAAGACAGATTGAGCTTTGATTTCTAGCTGCTGACTCCTACTATTTGGAAATAGTCTTTGTTTCCAGTCCCTCAGCCCCTGGGTGTGCTCTTTGCTTGAGTCTTTCAATCCTCCTTGGATCACAGCAAAGTAAGCTGTTATTCCCTATGGCAGTGCTGTACAATGGAAATATAATGTGAGCCACAGATGTCATTTTAAGTTTTGTAGCTACCTTGAGAAGAGTGGAAGTGAAACAGGCGAGATTAGTTTTAGTAGTATATCTTTGTTTAATCCCATCTATAAAAGTCCTATTTCATATGTAAGTAAAAATTGAGATTTGTTGGTAATTTTTCGCTAAGCATTCAAAGTCTCACAGCATTTCTGAACTCGCAGACTACCTGTGTTCCCGGTGCTCACTAGCTGCATGTGGCTGGTGGGACTGGAAGGCTAGCGTGAGCTCACCATGGTGGATTAGGTATTCATAGTGATGTTCCAGTGTGTACGGGCCATCAACATCCTTTAGTTTCTGATAAAAGTGGAAGAGTGTTGATTTTTTTTTTTTTAAACACAAGCTGATATGTAAATCTTCAGAGTTGTGAAATGGTGTTATGACCAGACTAATCGACGCTTCAGGAATTGTTTGTGTAAGAGAAATGGTGTTTGAAAGCAAGACTTGACAGGACGAAGTGCCTGTTAGTCGGACTGAAATTCCCCTGGTGAAGGTTGGCATCACCAGTGCATAGGGAAGTCTTCTTTGTCAGGCCAGTAGATTCGAAGTCTGAGTAGTCTCTTAGCCAGAGTTACTACAGAGCTCAGGTGAAAAGTTACCTGACAGTCTTATTTTAGACGTTTCCAGATTTTTGTGAATATCTATTTTCCTTCATTTGACAGCAACAGATATTTTCGGAAACTAAAATCCCATAGATTTTTTTAAACTTAAAAGGGAGTTTTATTTTATAGTGACAGATCTATATATTCTTACCTTGCTCTATTTTCTAATAAGACGTTTAAAGCCAAACCAAACCAAATCAAATCCTTTGAAACATTTTTTTCCCAATGCACAAGCAAAACAAGCTGTTTAATTTAAAAATATTTTTATTAGTGCATTATAGGTTTACTTAATGATGGGACTAGTAGTCACATATTCTTAGATGCACACAAATCAATACAATTTGTTTAATATCCTCTCCCTACCCCTCTACCTCCCTCCTCCCATCCCCCAATCCCTTGCCTTTCTCTGGGTTCTATATTTTTCCTAAAAATCCTAAGTACAGTGACATAATTTTTTTATATACATGGCTATAGTATATACAGTGACATACTTATAAATGCTTGAAATGTATCTTGCTTTATCTCAGTTCCATCATTTCCCCTTCTCCTCCCTTTCTATCATCCCTTGTTATTCTTCAAAATATGTGACAATAGGAAGATCCCATAGATTTGAGAAAACTCTGGCCTTTGTTCACTTGTTGCTGTGCCCTGAGAGTGGCAGGGCCATCACTGTCTTAGATAGTCCCCAGCACTGGGATGTTGCCTAAAGAGATTTGACATATGAAAAAAAAAAAAATCTCCTGCAATTTGCGTTTTGAGGAACAGTCTGCAAAGCTTTACCAGAAGCAGCAGTGCATCTTAATGTTAGATGCTCTGAAAAACCAGTAATGGTAATACCGTGGCTCATTCTCAAATAGGAAGATGGAATTAAAAATTATTTTTATCTGATTTTTTTTTCTGATTAAAAAAGCAGTAGAAGCTATTTAAAGGTCTTTTGAAAAATATAAAGGTGAAAGTTATGTCACGCAATAATTCTGCCATTCATATAGCAACTGTTAATATTTTGGTGTTTGTCCTTGGTCATTTTTTTCTTAATATATATGCTATGTGCATGTGTGTTTGGATATACATAAACATTTATGTGCATACAAATATACAAGAGTATATGTATATGCACATGTACAATATGCTTTTGTACAGATTGAACATAATTATGTTCATTTTGTTTATACTAAAAAAATCTCAAATCAGTATTGCATTTTTGACCATTGAAATTTAATTGCAAAAAATATAATGTTATTTAAGGAAAAAAATTTAAAGAAAGCCATCCTTAATCCAGCCACTGTAAAGATAAATTTCATATTTATTTTTGTCTATTTCTTTTTGACTTTCTTCAGCAGGCCTACAATTTTTGTTTTTTTTTGGGGGGGGGTAGGTAGGTTTGATTTGTTCATAGTGAACTCTGGAAATTAAGAGAATTTTGGGAAAGATGGTATCTGAAAATTTCCCCACTGACTGTGATATAAAACTTTCAGATGACACTTTTCACTGCTGAAATTTAAACTTAAATTTAAACTTTTTTGAAAAGTGGAAGAAACTTTATAAACAGAATTGGTGTGTATTCTTTTCTCAGTTAATTCTCAGAATTTTTCATGTCAAAGTGATAGATATAATTCATACACATAAAAATGTTTCTCTGGAAGTATATGGAAACTGTATCTGCTACATCTTTTACTGATTGCTGTGAGTAGAGTTGGCCAAGCTGTCAGGGACGTTTTCTGGAAGTAATTAATATACAGAATAAAGCATATGTTCCAGGTCTTTTAGCATGTGGATTAAATTGACACAGTAAGTGAAGGATTTTACAGGAGAATCAGGCTACCTGAGTGGCTGCATTTATCTGTCAGGTGACCTAAAGGTACAGCAGTCTCCTCTTTAGTTGCAGGTGTCCTATTGAGTTGGGTTGTATTCAAAACAGAGAGGAATGCCCTGAGTCTTCACAGATTTGGAGAATTATTTCCAAATTATTATTTATATAATTTGAACTTGTTTATTTCTTGCTAAAATTCCACAAGGGTAAAGAAACCCCCATTGTTTGTAAAGGTAATATTTAAACATTCTACGCTGTGTTTTAAATCTGAAGTACTTACTCATGCTTTTAGATTTGGGTCCATAAAGCATCAAATGTTGCAACAGAAAAGCATTTCAAAGTGAAAAGGATATTTAAACATATGCCATGTTCCCTAGGAGGAATTTAAAATGGGGCTTTGCCCCACACCCCTTTAATTCAGCAATTAACTAGGCATGCCCTATAGTTTAGGGGAGACTGTAATAGTTTAAACCTGTTTCAACTTTTGCTGTTTTTACTGGCGGTGACTTTTGCCATCCCAAATTTCTTGTGAAGCAGAAATACGATATAAAATATGGAAAAGCACTAGTAGAAATTATAATAAACATAAAAATGAATTGTTCAGCTTCAAGTACAAAATGCTTCACCTGCATATGTAGCCAGCCATGTTTCAGTACTATTGAAGTAATTTAATCCTGGCGTTCTCTGTCGTGAAAATAAAGACAATTGCTTTTATTGGCAGGAGTAATCCCAGGGTTTTAAAATTCAAGTGGATCAACTTTGGAACATCAGACAGAAGTCGGTTTGTAAAGACCATTTAAAAACCCCTGCTACATCATCGTGTGTGTTCATGTTATTGTAGAATAAAAATAATGAGGAATTATTTGCTTAAGAGATGAGGAATTTTGAAAAAGATGAATTATTTGGTTAAAAGATTGCATAAAAGTCAGTAGAAATGTTATACTACAGAATATAATCAAACTTCAAAGGTCAAGGAATACTGTGTCATCAAGTATAGGTTAGATTATTTCACAGGCTACATTTTGCCAGCCAAATATAATGAAAAGGAGTTGATTTGAGTCAAGATAATATCATTCCATATATATATTTTTTTTCTTGTAATCCAACTCTCCAGTGGTCTCCCTAGAATACTGTTTATTCTTCAGGTCTAACAGTAGCTGTCCAGCTTTACCATTGGGTTGAGAATAAAATGATTGGTTTTTTAGGGTGTTGTCCAGAATAAGAATAGTGAAATAAGATTAATTTATTTTTGTTTCTTTTAAGAGATTGAGAAGAGGCTGGAGCGATGACTCAGTGGTTCCAGTGCTTGCCTGGCATGTGCGAGAACACAGGTTCAAACCCCAGTGCCACGTTCAAAAGAAAGTCTCAGATCTGTGAAAGCCTCATGAAAAATTAAAATTGATTCTCTCTTTCTCTACCTCTCTCTCACTGTCCCTCTCTCTTAAAAAGAAAAAGAGAAAAAGAAAGAGTGAGAGAGAGAGAGAGAGAATCAACTTTGTTTAGTTTTTCATCTGGCCTTTGTTTCTCTGACAGTGTGTTTTGTATGTGGTGCTGGGGTTCAAAACTGGCATATGCCAAGCAAGCGTTCCAGCTGCTGAGCACCCATCCAGCCTGTGGAATTAAATTTATAGCAAATTAAATTTGGATAAAGTTGTGACTGTGAAAAGCTCCTTTTGCCTTTCTCTTGCTAATTGAGTAGCTTTGAATATTATATAGGTCAGGGCTGTAAGTTGAATGAGGGTAGGGACTTGCCTATCTCTGTTCGTCGGCACAGGCCCCAGATGTTTGAGGAATAAAAGAGTGGACTTCTTTCTGTTCTTTTCTGGGTCTATAAAATTAACATTTTATTTATTTATTATGTTTTTTTTTGTTTTTTTTTTTAAGAGAGAAGCACAGCAAGCGAGAGAGAAAGACAGAATCAATTTTTTTTATTGAAGGCTTTCATTGCTCCAACACTTAGTTGTGTACATGAGTTACTGGGATTTGAACCCGAGTACTTGCACATGCCAGGCAAGTGCCGTAACTGCCGAGCCACGCTCCAGCCCCTAAAATTAACATTTTAAATATCTAGGTTTATGTTGAGAAAAATATTCTGCAATGACCTCAGCCCCTGTCCACAGCCCCTAACTTTTATTTCTTGAAGAAAGTTTTATTTTCATGTTCAGGAATTTAGCGTATGTTTGAGAATAAGAATGAGACTCTCACATTTGGACACAGAGGGATCCTTGTTTGATCAGGTGTGATTGGTTTCCATGGCCTTGACTGCTTTACTGCTTCGAGTCAGTAGAAGTTCTTCAGGAGACCCAGCAATCTGGTGATGAAATAAGGATGCTTTCTAGGAAGTGCCAGTGACTGAGACTAACCATAGTTGGCATCCGAGACAATGATGATCTAACCAAGAATACAACCTGTCTTTTACTGGGATACTTAGCCTGGGAAATACACATGTCAGAACGTGAGAAAACGCAGGCTCAGATGTGGAATTTCTTACATGGTAGTCTTCTCTCATCTGCAGTTTTATTTACCTGTAATTTGTGGTGGGATGAAGATATTAAATGGAGAATTCCATAAATACAGAATTCTTAAGTTTTTGCATGCATGTCATTGAGTGATGGGATGGAGTCTAGCGCTGTTCTGCTTGTTTCGTCCTGGAATATGCATTTTTCGCTTCTCTGGTGTATCCACAATGTATGCACTACCCACCTGCTAGTTGCTAAGCCATCTCGGGTATCAGATGCTTGTGTCCAAGTAACCCTCATGTGGCTGCCTAACACTGTGTCTGCATCACTCCTCATTCATGTAGTTAGGTAGGCATTGTATCAGCTCACACCATAGGAAGAAGAACGAGGACAGTAAGATATTTTGAGAGAGACTATAACCATTATAATAACTTCCATTACAGTATATTGTTACAGTTTATTAGGTTTGTGCCATTCCCCTCACACATTCTTTATTGGTGTATTATAGTTATAAATAATGATGGGATTTTTTTGTACAAATTCATACATGCATACAATAGAACAATATAATTTGGCCAATATCCCTCCCAAGCACTCCCCCCTTCCCACCCCTGGTCCATTTCCTCTACTGATCTCCCTTTTATTTTTATTTTTACTGTTATAAATGAAATCAAACACGTGGTTGGGTGCGGGTGAGCAAGGCAGAAATTTTACTTCGGCCGAAGGGCAAAAGAAAAATGCGCGCCTTGCAAGGGAGCGAGGGGTTTTTATGCCGACCTGACGCAATACTGCCCTTTGCCCTAATTGGAGGAGCTCAGGTGCACAGTCTGCGTGATTGGCTGTGATTAAGTGGAGGCAGGTGCAAGAAGGAGTAGGCGGCGACTGGGAGAGAATGGGGTGGGGGTCGCCGCACACATGGCGAGGGTAATAGGGATTCCAAGTTCGCCGGAAGAAGATGGCTGGGTACCGGAAGGGGTCCTTGGAAAGAGGTGGGCGGACACAGGTGAGGGAGTTACTATCTTCAAAGGGGGAGTGGGATCTAAAATGGAGGTAGTAGATTATACATCACAATCTTTCAAGTTTGACAGAAAAGACATACATCTTACATTTACATTTCCAGATTTTCTTGATTGTGTGGGAACTATTTAGTATCTTAGGGGTGCAAAACAGTTTACTTTTTTCAAATCCCTCCTTCTTCCCTCTCTGTTTCCCTCCCATCCTTCTTTCCAGCTCCCCTTCTCTTTCCTCTACTTTACTAGACTTACTTTAGCTCATCTGTTAATTTGAATGTAAATGGTTCTTTATTACCTTATCCTTCCCCCTCTTTTTCCTTTATTTTACACTAGCTTCCACATATGAGAAAAAACATTTGACCTTTGATTTTCGCTAATTTTTCTTAGCGTGGTATTCTCCATTTCCATCCATTTTCTGGCAAGTGCCATAATTTCATTCTTTTAAATAGCTGAGTAGAACTCCATTGTGCGTGTATTTCTTAATCCATTCATCTAATGATGGGTGTCTGGGTTGATTCCATAATTTAGCTATTCTGAATTTTGCCACTGTAAACATTGATGTGGCTGTGTTACTGTAGTATGCTATTTTAGATCTTTTTGGGAAATACACAGGAATGGTGGTTCCATTCCTAATATTTTGAGGAATCTCCTTACTGCTTTCCAGAGTGGTTGTACTAGTCTGCAGTTCCACTGACAGTGGAGAAGTGTTCTTATTTCCCCACAACCTTGCCTGCATTTGTTGTTGTTCATATTTTTGATCTTTGCCTTTCTGACTTGTATGAGATTAAATCTTAATGTAATTTTGATTTGCATTTTCCTTATTGCTAGAGATGTTGAACATACTTTCCTGTATTTATTGGCTTTTGCGTTTCTTCTATTGAGAAGTTTCTCTTTGGTTCCTTTGTTCATTTAATTGAGTTATTTGCTTTTTAGTATTAAGTTTTTTGAGTTCTTTGTATAATCTGGATGTTAGTCTTATATCAGAGGGGTAGGTGCCCAAGATTTTCTTCCATTCTGTACATTCTCTCTTTATAGTCTTAACCATTTCCTTAGCTGTGCAGAAGCTTTTTAGTTGAATGGGATCCCACTTATTGATTTTTGGTTTTATTTTTTGCACCTTGGGGGTCTTGTTAAGGAAGTTGGTGCCAGTTCCTATATGATGAAGTGTTGAACCTATGTTTTCTTCTGGTATTTGTAAGGTTTCTGGTCTAATTCCTAAATCTTTGAGCCATTTTGATTTGAGTTTTGTATGGTGCAATAGATAAGGATCTAATTTCATTCTTCTGCATTTAGCTATTTAGTTTTCACAGCACCATTTGTTGAAAAGGCTGTCCTTTCTCCAAGATGTATTTTTGGCACCTTTGTCAAATATCAGACATCTATAGGTTTGTAGACTAGCCTCTTTTTTCTTGTATTCTATTCCACTGGTCTTCATGCCTGTTTTGAAACCAATGCCATGTTGTTTTTATTACTACAATTCTGTAGTGTAATTTTAGATCACGTATTGTGATAAGTCCTGCTTCGGTTTTTATTTATTTATTTTTTTTGCATAGTATTGCTTTAGGTATTCTGGGTCTCTTATTCTTCCAAATGAATCTAAGAATTGATTTTTCTATATTTGTGAAGAATATCGGTGTCTTGATGGGGATTGCATTGAATCTGTATAATACTTTTGGGAGTTGGGAGAATGGCCATGTTAACCATATTAATTCTGCCTATCCAAGAAGATGGGATGTCTTCCCATCTTCTGAGATCTTTCAGTTTCTTTCTTTAGTGTTCTATAATTTTCATTGTAGAGCTGTTTTATCTTTTTGGTTAGATGAGTTTTTATCTTGCCTTGGTGGTCCACCTGCTAGGGTTAGTCACATTTGCCAGTTTGTTTAGAAATTCAACTTCTAATGTTTTTTGGTAAAGCTTTACTATTGATGTATTGCCAAGTTAGTGTAAAATCATAGTTTGTAGAGTAACTTCAAAGGATTTATTTGTGGAAATGTATGATTCAAGTGACCCACATGCTCAGTTCATGCTGTTGATTATGTGGAATTTGTGCAAAAAGAAAAGGTAAAAAAGTATTGACATTAGGGATTAGTTTCCTTTTGCTGCTGTAACAAATTACCACAAGTCTAGTGCTTTAAAAAATAAACTTATTATCCTACAATTCTGGAGGTCGCACGTCTTAAATAGGTTTCAGTGGGTGGAGTCAGGGTGTCAGCAGGGCTGAGCTGCCTTTGGAGGCTGTAGGGGCATTCCATTTCAGTGGCTTTTCCAACTTCTGGAGGTCACCTATACTCCTTGGCTCATGGCCCTTTCCCCCATCTTCAAGTCTTTCTCCTCTCTGATCTTTGCTCTTGCTATATACCTGTCCATCTTTTCTTTGTTGTATTGTCATCTTCTACTCTGACTGTCCTACTTCCTTCTTATAGGAACATGATTACCTTGGACCCATTTGGATAATTCAGGACAATTTTCCCATCTCAAGATGTCTACTAATTCACATCTGCAGTGTACCATTTGTGTGTTAGGTGCTGTGTATATTCACAGGTCCAGGTATTGGGGCATGAACTTGTTTAGTGGGGCATTATTCAGCCTACCACATGTTAGAATAAAATTCTTTATTTCTTTTTGGCTTTTGTTTTCATACATTTCCTCAAACAGTCCTTGGATATCCCAGAAACATGTACTCTGTATTCTGTTATTTTGATGAAAATGTATTGATTAAAAATGTGGTTTTACATCACTTTTCAGCCTTTTGGCTAAGATCAGACATGGTATCTGTTCTTATCAGCTTAATGTCTGATATGTCCTCTATCCAAGGACAATATATAAAATGGATTTTTGGAAATAGGAGATGGAATAGGAACTTGCAGTATCTCCAGGAATGGTGCACCCCCTATGGGGGAATAAAACTGTCAAGGAAAAGAAAAAAAATGTGTTTTTACAAAATTGTAGAATGTGTCTTATATTTAACTATGAAATTTGAGTTGGTGAAAAAAGAATTTAAATTTTAATATGTGTTACTTCTTCGAGGGCAGTGAGAACTTCTTTGGGGTTTGAATTCTTTACCTAACATGATATCAGATTTATATTAGGTACTTGTCAAAGCTTACTAAGTATGACTCTTATGTGATTGATCTGCCACACTTTTTGGGTCTTTAGTAATTTTAATGAGTGCCATGGGTACACATATGCATCAGATGTGAATGAACACACACATACACACACCACACCACACACACTGCTGCTGTGTCATTGCCTACCAGCCGTTTGGGTTACTGTGGTCTTCTAGACTTTGTCAGTTCTTGTCCCAGGGCCTTTCTTGTCTTTGCCAGGAGTTGGCTCCTCCCATTAACTACCATTTCACTTGACACCTGAGTCAGAGTCCTGTTTGGCCTTTTTCCTTGAGACCATGAAATCTGAGGTAGTTGCAAACAAGATGGTATTGACTGTCCCTTCTCTCCTCTTGGTCAGATTCTCTGCCCTCACCACTGATGAATGAAACATATCCAGAGCCACAAGATTATGTTTGACCTTTGCAGAGACCTGGGTTTCTTCTGAAATTGTGGGCTGGTGTTTAGATATAAAAAATATTGTCCAAATGTAGTAATATTTAATTGATCTTACATGAACTTTGTTGTTGACTATGACCATCATCATATTACTATTTAATTCTTAAGTTTTGTCTCTCACTATGTATATGTGAAGGAAAGAATGAATTGGAGTAGTACAGATGCCAGGGAAAGCCAAGTAGAGTATATAGGCATTGTGAAGCATAAAACCGAAAGGGCTGGGAAGCAGGCCATGTCGGGTGGGCCACCGTTGGCAAGGCAGTCTCCTGTCTGCGAGTGTTTAGAGCACTGGAGCATTTGTTCCTATCCTTCCTTTGCTATGAAAGCATGCGGTCCCTGTGCTCTCTGTGGAAACAGAGACTTGTGAGTCTTTGCATAATCTAAAGCTGTGTCATTAATGGGAAGATGTATTTCATTGTTTATCAACTTTGTATCCTGATGAGGCTCTGGGCTTTGGGAAAGCAGGGAGGGTGTCCTGTTTACCTTTGTACTCCTGATACTAGAGAGTTTTGAATACATAAATTGAGAAGAGAAACTGTTTTAAATGTGTACATTTTTATTTACAGCTGCAGCTGAAGGAAAAGGCAGAAGTGGGGAAGAATTTTTTCAGAAGGTAAGTTACGTTTTACTCTTGCCTTGGGGATAAGTATGGGAAATATCCCCATCTCAAGAGCTGTCCTGGAGGTGAGAGCTCCTCTTCCTCAAGAAGGAGAATGGGTTTGGATAATTTAGCTGAAAACAGTGCAAGCTTGGCAAGGGAAGGGTGTTGTATGGGACTTTCCATTCTAAGAAGGTTCCTTCTGGTTCAAATGCAATGAAGGTTTGTTTGAGAACAAGAAGGTAGTGAAGGCTGCCAGATTAATTTCTCACACAGAAATTAGCACAGTGCTGCCCTGATTATCTTCTTTTATTGCTAACTCCTGTTCCTTCTTTCCTAAACACATGCCTGACTTGGAAGGTGAAAGGAATCCCTGACAGCTCACCTTATTTCTGGTAGGCATGACCATGGGCAGGGAACTGTAACTGATAAAAGGTGCTTGCTCATGGTTAGTTACCACGCCCATTCTATTCCTTTTGTGCCCTGAACATTGAGACCTTCAATGAGACCAGCCTGGCCAGCCAAAGTTCCAAGGGGAAATGGGAGATGGAGCTGGTTGAAAAATGATCATGAGAAATTATGAAGGGTAGTTGATGAATTCTAGTGCTGTTTCTCAAAATGACTGAATTATACAAAGGAAGATGCCTGTTTTTTGGAAAAGATTGACTTGAGTTCAAATTCTTCTTTCCTTAGTTCAGTTGGGTTTATAGTACTTGTGTCCTTGTGTTCGGACCCAGAGGGCTTGTGTGGAGGAACAGCTATGCAGGTGTTCTTGAAGAAGGGAAGCAGGGACTGAAGATGACCCTAAGAGCACTTTTAAAAGGCCTTTAGAAAAATCTACGTGGAAATATAGATGCCTACTTACAAATCTCTTCTTTTTCCTGCCTTCTGTGAGATCTATTGTTTTTTTTTTTTCTCAACTTCATCATTCATCTGCATTTCCTTCCAAGGGTATTAAAAGCCAATATTGCCAAAACTGTTGCTTGTATTGTCATTTGTTGGTTTTAAAAATATTTATGCACCACCCGCTACGTGCTTCACAATGGAGAGACCAAAGAGAGCCAGGCATAGTTCCTGCTCTAATGGAATATGAACTATCTGATGCCAGAGACTCGTAACAGACAGTAGGATAGTCTAGGGCTCTTCAGAGAGGGATCAGTACTTGCCTGGGATTTTAGGAGATTAGCAAGGGCCTCTTGATGTCTTTAGAAGAGTAGAAGTGAGGTAGGTAAAGAGGCAGGTTTGGGTGGGTTGGAAAGGGCATTCTGGGCAAAGAGGAAGAATGTAAGCAGGCTGGCTCTGAGGCAGACAAATTCATGCAGTGCTACCTTTCAGACATTTGGCTGGCACGTGGCATGTGGGTTTATAGTGCTAGGAGGGGTAGGCTGTCCTGTATGATAAAGTGCCTTCCTTGTAGGTCAAGATCTTTCCTAAAGGGATTTAAATTCATAAAGTTAACAGTACTGCTGGTCACATAGGATGTGCCAAAACACCAGTTTCCTACCCCTCCTTCAGATGTATGCAGTTGAAGTTCACGTACTGCGCTTAGAACTTCTGACATGGCATTATCTGACACGGCATTAAGTGTCTGCTTACTCTAAATTCCTGGCCATTTAGCTGGGTTGGCAGCAAAGGTAAGGCAAGACAGCGGGAATCATAGATTTGTCCCTGGTTGGCAAATAGCACAAGTGGGCATTCCATGTGGAAAGGTTTTCTTTGTTTTAATTCACCAGTAGATATAAAAAGCAGACCATTCAGCTTCGTACAGTTCAGACATTTTCACAGCTGAATCAGAACATGGTAGCTAAGTCATAAAGGACTTCCATTCTTAGAAGATTTGCTAGTATTTATCACCCTTTGTAGAGCTGTATGTGCATTCCAGCAGTTGAAGTGGAAACGCACGTTTGAATCTGGGAGCATGCGTGCATCCCGTGAAACAGGAGTTGGAAATGTAGATTCTATCCATGATGGCAGGTTTGTGAGCTCTGTGAATAAACAGAAGTAATATTTATCATCTTCTTTAGTTCAATGGAAAGCTGCTACTGCTCCTCCTCTTCCACTTCCTCCTCTTCCCACTTCTCCCTGCCTTTTCCTTCCCCCCTCCCCCAAGGGATTGAATCTGGGGTGCTTAACCACTGAGCCACCTTCCCAGCCCTTTTTAATTTTTATTTTGAGATAGGATTTTGCTAAGTTGCCTATTAGGGCCTTGCTAAGTTGCTGAGGCTGATTTTGAACTTGTGATCCTCCTGTCTCAGCCTCCAGAATTGCTGGGATTATAGGTGTGTACCACCATGAGCAGCTGAAAGTATCATCTTCTTTTTTTTATTTTTGAGAGAGGGACAATGAGAGAGAGAGAAAAAGAAGAGTTAATTTTATTTAGTTTGTCATGTGGCTTTTGTTGATCTGACACTTCATTGTGTATGTGGTGTTGGGGTTCAAATCCATGTCCTTGTGCATGCAGGCAAACGCTGTAAAATCCAAGCTGCTGCTCCAGCCCTGAAAATATCTTCTTGATAGACAGGTATCCTTATGGTGTTTGGATACTCACCTGGAAAAAAATCTGTAACTTAATAAATCAGAAGCAACTCAGATTTCAGAAGAGTAACCTGATTTTTGACCAGACAGAAATGGATATTGTGCTTCATCTAACAGTAGAGCGAAGTAGTGGAGAAGTGTTGAATTGTCCTCCAGAAACTTGTCTGATCATATGGTTTCACATGGTGATATTTGGGGTAATTTATAAGATATAGGCCATAATTATGCTCACTAGCATCCTTGAAGAAATGTATTTATCTTTCCAGATTATTGCAAATATGAAGGATCTAAACATTCATTATTGGAATGCTTCTTAGTTTTGACTCTGGGGTGTGTGTGACAAAAATTAAAACCTCTCTGTAGCTGAGTTTCAAGTTCTGCTACCCTGATGATTTTAAAAACATTTTCCAGCTCTGGAAAGGTCCTGTAGTATGTCTCCCTATTGTGGGGATTGGAGAAAGAGGATGAAATTTTATATATTACTTTGTTTTTCTGTATCATAAAATATATGTAAATTATATCAGTACAATTATACTAATTAAGGTATGCTAAACTCTATTGGAACAATTATTCTCATCTAAATTTTCAAGTTAGAAAAAAATTGTGAATACATTTTTTCAGAATAAGAATTGGTAGATTTCCACAATTTAAATTTCAGTTTAGAAAATAGTAAGATTATCAAATATATCATTTGAAATTTTTTGGAGTATTTATTTTTCTATATTTTTATAATCAGAACAATACATGTACAAGCTTATAAAACAGAATACCTTCTGACAAATAATCACATTCTTATTCCAAATCTCCTCACCTTTTTTCCATTCTACAGAATCATTATCTTTTAATGATATTTCCGTTAATTTTTTCTTCTTTCTATTGTGTTTCCCTAAAATGGCAATTCTTTTTTTTAATATAAA